>CAHIKZ030000375.1:920000-990000 GCA_903632075.3 Acanthosepion pharaonis | reverse complement strand
GATCATCAGTTTCTCTCAAGCTGCACATATTAACCGCACGGAACACAGTTTTAATGACGTGAGCATCAGCATCTGTAGGCGTTAACCTCTTTTAGCGTTTTCATTCATCTGCCAACAAATTGCCAAAAATCCGAGTGAAAAGGCATTTTTAAAATAAATTCCCACATTTTCTATCGTACAAAGCCCGGGAGCCACTCGAGGTAGAGAGTCACAGATTAAGAAGCATAATTTTTGCGGATATGTGGGTAAAGACAACGGTTAACACTAAACTTGAATCGGTTAAGATTATAGTAATCGGAGAACATGGGAGTCTGTTCAACAGAACAGCGGTTCGTGGGAACAATCTGATCGCGTGGAAACTATATTTCATCTCTGGAATACGATGTGTAAGAGTTCTTGGATTACAAAGGAAAATATTTATCGCAGATTACTTTCACAACGAAGAGGACAAATCACTGTAAGTTCAGAATCGGAGATAAAGGACATAAAAAAATGCCGAAATCTCGATTTGCATGTACTGTGTGACAAATCACAATGCACGTAACCAGTTAAAAAAATAACTCACTCACCGACGACGACGACCGCGGTAGTTAAATACACGAATTTTGTCATTTTCTCCCACGATTCGAGAACACCAACTGCTTTTATCGAACGAGCATTTTTTTCATTCGTCGACAACTAACGACTCCTGTGACTGACTTGTTTCTAATTTGAATATTTCATCTTCAGCATATCATGCAGAATACGTGTCCTTTTTTTTTTTCGGCAAGTAACTTTCTTTTTTGCTACGGTTTCCGTCGTAAGATACACGCAACACGCTGTCGCTTGGTCTGACGAGGTAATACGAAGCGAATGAGGCTGATTCGCTACAATGCGATAAACATGGCGAGTGATAGCCGTAAAGATAAAAGCTGCCAAAGCTGAGGAGTGTAATTCGCCTGAACACTTTCCAAAGGAATAGTGAGAAAGCAGCAACAGGCTTGAAACGTTTAGTCTGTGAGAAAAGATTTGTCGTTTGGAAAATAACTTGTCACATAGAAGGACGCGTTATAGTGAATGAGAAACTTTAAACATATCTTTTAAGTAAATCCTACCCACGCTAACACAAACATCTATTATTAATATGATTTACAAAGTACCCCTTTAGTAAAATAATTTACAATGTAATCCTATACTAAAATAATTTACAATGTAATCCTATACTAAAATAATTTGCAATGTCTTACTATACAGTGAAACCCGGATATAAGAGACCCGGATATAAGAGAAACCCGGATATAAGAGAAATTTTCTCTGGTCCCAAATTAGAGCCTGTGTTAATGTATATAAATTAGACCAAACCCGGATATAAGAGAAACCCGGATATAAGAGACTTCTTCTCCGGTCCCGACAACTCTCTTATATCCGGGTTATACTGTACTTGCAATGTATTGCTTTAGTAAAATAGTTCACAACGAAAATCCCTAGTAAAAATTAGCAATATTTTTCTAAAGGAAAATAATTTACAATGCATTGCTGCAGTTAAATAATTTACAATGCATTTTTATAGCAAAATCATTTGAATGTATTGCTATAGTAAAATCATTTGAATGTATTTTTATAGAGGAATAATTTACAATGCATCGCTATAGTAAAAATTATGAGTATCTTTCCAAAGGAAAATAATTTACAATATATTGCTATAGTAAAATAATCTAAAATGTATTGATATACTAAAATAATTTGAAAGTATTTTCATAGTAAATTAATTGGCAAACGATTGCTATAATAAAATCAATTGAATTAATTGCTATAGTAAAATGATTTACAATGTATTTCTATAGTAAAGTAATTTATATTATATTGCTATAGAAATCATTTGAATGTATTACTCTATTACAATAATTTACTATTTGCAATTCTAGTTTTAAATATAAATTTAGACATGCTTTCCATAAAAACATCCATCTATGAACCCTGTAATTATGATCGCAAAACATTTAAACTTTAAAAAGATGCTTTTAGACAGACACGGTGACACTATGACGCGTGCATTTAAACATATTAAGGAATACAAAAATCCATCACCTACCACATGAATGTAGTCTTCGATAATGTGAAAACAGTTAGGAAATCATATAAAAATGGCCATAACTCCCCTAGACAGATTAAAACAATATAAACTAACCAATAAATAATACAGTATTTTTTATCAAAGAAATTTTACGATGATTACTATAACTTGTTAAAGTAACTTTAATCTTTTTCTCTGTCAAATGGAATAAAAAAAAGCAAGGATTATACAGACAGTAATACCACCCATATATACCTCCCAAAATAGTTCCAAGACAATAGTATCTTCATCTGTCTTACCATTATGTAGCAGGTATTTCTGGAAATTTCCTTATGCAAATTAATTGAAACAAAACGAATAATTCCGTTACTTTTACCTTATTTTCGTATTTTTTCAATGAAACATGGCCCCAATGCACATGTTAGTACTTCATTTGTCCATTCCAAGTCGTTCCTTGCAAAGTGACTACAAATTTTCGATTGGATTTAAATCAGGAGAGTTTCTGGGCCAGTCTATAGTACTTTGATTTGCTGACTTGTAAGGCTTGTCACTGTGTTCGCACGCTTCCTTGGAGTAAAGTACATCGCAGATAATGGCCGTAGGACAAGTAATCGACAATCGAGATAATGGTGCCTGGGTGTGATGAAAATCTGATGCAATCATGGATGACGCAATATTTTTCAAGGCCAAATAAATTTCATCATACACCCCGAAAATAGGTTCATATTACTGCACATCACTGCAAATGACCTAAAATGAGTAAAAAATATCAATCGATTACACCCTGTCACACCGGTGGGTCTAAAACTGACCGCATGATGATAGGAAGAAAACTAAAGCAGTTGTTTCAATTAATTTGCAGAAGGGTGTAGTCTTCGACAATGAGGAAGCGTCTGGGAAATGATATAAAAATGGCCTTAACTCCCTTGGGCAGGTTAAAACAAAAGAGACTAACCAATGAATAATACAGTATCCTCTATTCAAGGGCCAACTGTCCAATAGTAGCCCTGATAAATTCTACATATGTACAAAACAACTTTTTCTGTTTTTCCTCTCAAAAGAGTCCAAGTTTAGATTATTTCTCGTGTCCATAATATTCGATTTTCAATATTTTTTTCTCTTTGTTTTGTCTAATGGCCAAATAATATGAAATCATGGTTATTTCTGTTTCATTAAATACATCTGTTTCTGGCTTTGGCACACGTCATCAATGATGATTTTAGCCAAGGTTCGTTAGGGGTGTCATGTCTTGAAATATCATACCCTTCTCCGCGGTGACAACCGTCGACGTTGATCAAATATCGATTCGTGTGCCATACATCACCTACAACTAATCTCATAATATAAGCCTTAACACACTGAGACCAATCTGGCCTTTATAGTCCAATTAAGAACAACTATTATTATTGCTATTATATCTTTAATTAGCCTACCATGGTTACATAGACAAACTCGCACATATATTGATTCCGGGCTGATTTACGACATTTCTTTCGTAGGACTTTTGAATTTCAGCCAGTTGCTATTAATTTAACTGCATAATAAAGTAATAATAATAATAATAATAATAATAATAAAACATCTTGTATCAGGTTGCACGGTATTAGCACCTACCAATATAAAACTCGGCATGATAGAGTGGACCCATATCTGCACTGGAAAATATGCTACTTTTACTGGAAGGAAAGAAGCTGATATAAATACCACCCAGTCCCAGTTACAATGATTGGACCTGTAAGAATTTTATGGGACTTTACAATATACACAGACAGAACTATCAAAGCTAATCGCCCAGACATCGGGATCAGAGACAACAAAAACAGAATGTGCTCTCTTATTGACGTAGAGACTGTAATGTATCTTTGAAGATCTTTAAAGAACGATCAAAATACATGCATCTTGAAATGGAAATCTCAAAAATGTGGTATATGAGGACATCAATAATTCTAGTTGTATTTGGATCCCTTGGATTGATTGGAAAAGCTTCCGATAGACACATTGAATGGATTCCTGGAAGACTATGCCTTAAAGAAAAAAATGTACTCTCAAGTACAGCTCACACATTGCGAAGAGATTTATCTATGTAAAATATATGTGATCATAAGTTGTTTATTCTTTTTACAAAAACCATCAGTGGAATATGTCATGAAGCCATTTCTGAAGGAAATGTGTATACAACACAAATCAAAGGAAAAATAATAATAATAATAATAATAATAATAATAATAATAGGGATAACAGAAAACGTGTAACCACTAAAAAATAACGTTTACAGTAATAAGAAATTATTTCGGGTAAAGAAATTCTATAAAAAATTACTGTTCCTTACGGTTACAAGGCAAGAGACTAACAGATACAGATTCGTTGAAGTCCCAACGAGAAATGTGTTTCCTTTAACAGGTGATTCAAACCTCTTCAGTCAGCGAGCTCGCTGTAGCCGAATGCTACACACAGACACAGACACACACAGACACAGACACACACGCACACACATACACACACACACACACACACACACACACATATATATATATATATATATATATATATATATATATATATATATATGGTGTAACACTAAAATTGTCAAAATGGGGGTAACAAAATGCGAATCTTGTCCATCCTATAAAAGGTATATCTGAAAAAAAAAAAAAACGCAAAATTAAGTGAGTTTATTTTTTCCAGGTTTTCAAATAAGACGTTTAGCCATCTTGACAACGTCTGTCGTATGAATCACTGAAAAAAAAAACCTTTGAATTATTCAGCTAGAAAGAGAACCGCTTATAATCGTTTCGTATCAGCCCCACTATGTCATGCTAAAAGATCATTCAGTAATGATACCATTCAGTTATGGTACCAACATTCATACTGTGGCTTCCATCTTCAAAATTAAACCATCAAGTGAACGGTGAATAAGTTTTAAAAAACAGGGAACAGTAGAGAGGAAAACGGGTTCAGGAGGTCAAAACCTCAAGAGGGATCATCATTTCAAGTTAGAGCTAATTACATTCTTATTGTTGAGTCCATTAGTTTTATAATAAACTTCGGAAAATTCCAGTAAGATATCTTTAATCATTTCTAATTTAATATCTTTAATCATTTCTAAGGTATAACGGTTCAAGGCTTAATCTAACAACTAGATAATCATGCTGTTACACGATTTGGACAATTTTGCTATTACACCCGGTACACACACACGCACAAACACAAACACACACACACACACACACACACATATATATATATATATATATATATATATATATATATATATATATATATACTTAGATCGTAGATATATGCATACTTATTAATATATACTTCTTAGCTCTGTCTAACCACGGTGACCACTGTTTTGTTTACACCTTAAATTAAATTAAATATTTATTCGCTCACCTGTGTATGCACGCTAATGCACGTATATACGGTTGCTCTAGTCATTTGATTTACCCACCTCAAAACCAATGTATGTATATATATATATATATATATATATATATATATATATATATATATATATATATATATGTGTGTATGTATATGTATGTATGTATTATAGTGTTTCTTCAGCCTTAAATATATAATGAAGATAATATTTTCCCTTGATTAGCGCAATTATTGAATTCAACACTTTGGTACCACATTCGTGTTGATAATAGCTACGCTGTATACATATCCCTGAACAGCATTGATTTTTATATCACTCAAAAGCCGTATGAAATCATAACAGTAGACTTGTGTTTCTTTTAAGGTCTATGAAATCAGCAAAGTAAATAAAGAAAAGTATGGAATGCTTTTATTTGAAATATACATTTGAAACATTTTCCCAATTTTAAAAGATACATCTTGCCAGATTGTACCCCGATCGCAGATACAGTTGCGTCGACTCTACCAGACTTAAACGACTTACAGAAAGGGATGTTTGCTTATGTTTCACGAACTTCAAGCTTATGTAATCGATACGTTGTCAGTAAAAAGTAAGTAACGCCACTCTGATTCTTGCAGTCCGAAATAGGTTGATGGGAGAGAACGGAATATAAAACGCTGCAAGACTTGTCTGATTAATATTCCAGAAGTGAAACATGTTTTGCAAGACTTGTCTGATTAATATTCCAGAAGTGAAACATGTTTTGCAAGACTTGCCTGAAGAATATTCCAGAAGTGAAACATGTTTTGCAAGACTTGCCTGAAGAATATTCCAAAAGTGAAACATGTTTTGCAAGACTTGCCTGAAGCATATTCCAGAAGTGAAACATGTTTTGCAAGACTTGCCTGAAGAATATTCCAGAAGTGAAACATGTTTTGCAAGACTTGCCTGAAGAATATTCCAGAAGTGAAACATGTTTTGCAAGACTTGCCTGAAGAATATTCCAGAAGTGAAACATGTTTTGCAAGACTTGCCTGAAGAATATTCCAGAAGTGAAACATGTTTTGCAATACTTGCCTGAAGAATATCCCAGAATTGAAAGAAGTTTTACCGTTTATCCTATCTAAATATGAATTTACCAAGTTTCGCACAAATTCATTTTCCGTTTTGTTGTTGATTTTTTTTGTTGATTTTGTATTTTATGAGTTACACCTGTATATTATCTGAATGAAAACATCAATATTCAATTCCTTATACATCCAATGATAGATCAATAAGTCCGTGGCATTACACGTAGTCGATCTGTAATAGTTTATGTATAAATTCGATCTTTGTGATAAAGATTCATTGCTGAAATAATAGAGAAAGAGATTATGTGTAAAAAAAACACAAACATGAGAGTGCTTGAAACCATTTATATTAAGTCTAGGCAGCCCTCTCTCTATAAGCAGAAGGAACTGTGTCTAAATTTAACCTGTTTATGATTGTTACTGCTGATTCTCTGGTAGTATTTTTCTGTGTATTTTAATCGTTGTGCGCATATTTATGTTTTGTCTTCAGTTGGACGTGAAGAGAGATGAAGGATAACCGCTGAGCCATCGTTGTTGCTTCTGTAACAGTAATATTCTTCTTATCCTTGTTCGAACAAGTGTTTTATTTTGGGGGTACAGTGTGTGTAGAAACTGTACAAATTACGTTGCACCTATCTGACCACAGCTCCATTAGGATCCACACAAACTTACCAGATTGAATCCGAAACATACTACTAGAAAATACAAACCTAAAATCCTCATCCATCTTTAAAAAGAGATTACAAATAATCGAAGCCTTAATAATAAAAAGAAAAATCCATCACTTAATAATATTGACTACAACACGGCTACAATGTGCTATGTTCGTAAAATGAAACAGCCCTATAATTCTAAAAAATATACACACAACTCACACACCCAATTAAAAAGCAAAAATAAAATCATCCTTGATAATGGTTAAATGTTTAGCTGAAAGCTCTCGGAATTATAAAACATTTGTACAGTTCCTATACACTCTGTGTCCAGAAAAGAAAACACTTGTTCGAACACAAGAAAAATTAAATAAAAAGCTTAAGCATAGTAGCTTGTCTGTCATCTTTAATGAAACATGTATAAATGAAGGATTGCTACCTAATCACACAATATATATATAATACACAATATATATATACAATATTACAATTATTACATAATATATATATATATATATATATATATTGCCAATTCAAGAAAGACATTCGGATTACTAACACAAAAACAGAAAATGTCTCATATCGAGAATATTTAAGATTGAAAAACATAAGGAAAAAAATTAATTATTTTTAATAATATGTGGAAATCTCCGCCTTTTACCTGAAGAATGTCGCGAGACCAGAAACACGTGTAGTAAAATTATGGAAAATAAAGCATAATCTTTTTTTTTAAAAAAAGAAACACATTACTACCAAAAACGTTTGGGGCACCTCTCTTCTCTTTTTAATATACATACTTTTCTCTCGTTGGAACCACTACAACCTCTTTCTTATATATATATATATATATATATATATATATATATAATCCACTTTCTATAAAGTTACAAAAATGCAGATACAATTTGATTTGATTTTAGCTGGTCTTATATTCGTCACTAAAATTCTTCCCTTTTGTATGTTTTGTTATCTTAATTCAATCTAAACTTATAATACAGTTTAACATCTGTATACGATAAAATCCTATAAAAAGATAAAAATCAAATATTTATTTCGACAGCTCAAGATTCATTTTCTTTTCCCGTTGATAGGAAGAACTTAAAAAAGGATAAAAACATTCCTCTTATATATTTTTTTTTCCTAATTTAATATCCGAAGAAAGATTTTTAGTTCATTTGATCACAATGGAAGAGTATTTTCGCAAGAAATTCGACAGAGAAAATGTCATTTTATGAATTATAAAACTAAATCTTATCTTGATTTCAATGAATATATCAGTTGCCTTAATCAAATATATGATTCTATATCGGGTGTGATGAATAAATTCTTGCCATTTTATGTTTTTTATTTGGCGCATGCGCATTGTTTGTTTTTGATTTTGTCGAGTGCGCTGTATAGTAAGGTCAGTTGAACACCGTCAGTGAAAAAAAAAGCACCATTACGCGATTCACTTCGCCAGAAATTTGGTAGCGGCATGCTGTACTGCTTGGCATTCGCACCGGTGGCTCCAATACGAAGATTTCAGAGTGTTTGGATGTCAAACTGAGGACAGTGCAGAGGATTCGGAAAGAGTTAAATGATTATTATGAAGGTGTTTGTAGAGATCACTAGCATTGGCGACTACATTCATCTTCCCGCAGGACCACAGACTCAACACCGAGACCTACATCAAGTGCCTTGATGACTTAGTGCTTTTCTGAGTCAAGACGGTGGCTGCTGGAAGACCCTATGTCTGGCAGCAGGAATCTGCACCATGCGACACAAGCAGGAGAATCCAGTCGTGGCTGTCAGACAATTTCTGTGACATCACAACTTACATCTGGCCACATTATTCCCCAGACTGCAATCTCCTTGATTATTATGTGTGGGGCGTAGTTGGGTGAGAGACCAACAAAACTTCTACTAAAGATGAACTGAAAACAAAGAATTATGGCAGCATTCACCAACCTAAACAAGGAGACTGTTCAGAAGAGTCGAAGTTGTCTGGAGGCCGGGGCTGATGTCAATAGCGATTTTATTGAATAAATTTACACAAACCCAACACCGAGGCCTACATCATAATAAACAATATCATCAGAAGAGGTTTGGATGCAGCTGGGTTTCCTTCCCAAATCGAACCCGTAGGCCTCGACCGTGGTGATGGAAAGCGGCCGGATGGCATTACCATTTTCCCTTTTAAAATGGGGAAGTCGTTAATTTGGGATGCGACCTGTGCGGATATATTTTCGGCCGGTAATTTGATCAGGTCCGCGATTGAGCCGGGGGTCCGTCGCCCGGGACGCAAAGATAAAAAAAAATAGTTAAATATTTTTCTCTTACTGATAGATCTTTTTTTTTTTTTTTTGCTCCTGTGGCAGTGGAGACTTCAGGGGTTATTGGCCCTCGTTCGATGGCGTTCTTTCGGAGGATTGATGCGATTGCGTCTCGATTACGGGACGAGCCTCGCGAAACGGAGTGGCTCTTGCAGCGTGTCTCACTGGCGATGGTTCCAAGTAATGCTTTCTCCATCATTGCGGCTGGCAGAGGATAGCAAAAAAAACATTTTGTTTATACTTACTTTGTTCAAACTTGTTTTAATAAGTTTATTTTTCAGTTTCCCATATGAATATAAAAAAAATTACAGTTTCGTATTTCAAGATATTTTTTGCAATTCTAGTAAATATATCTGTTAAAATGAAATGTCGGTGTTATTTTCATTATTGTATAATTTAGACAACAATCTATCCATGTACAGATATATAAATAAAATATAATATATATAAATAAAATATAATAATATATAATAAATAAATGCGATATAATATAATATAATATATATATTATATTATATATATAATATAATATATATAAATAAATATAATAATATATAATAAATAAAATATAATAATATATAATAAATAAATGCGAATGTCAGTGTGTCATACTTTTTCAAACTTATTCCTAGAGGCCGTAGCCCAACATATCATACTATTTTAGAATCAAGCCGATTCCGTGAGCAAATTAAAAACATTCCGGGTCGGATCCAGACCCGTAATCCTGAAATTTTGGATTCCCAAATTTTCAATACTGCGATTGTTTTCGGCGATTTTTGTACGTGATCATTTTGCGACGAATTTTTTGTACGATAATAATTTTTCTTTAACTTGTAAGTAAATTTGGGAATAATTGAAATTAATTAGGAAATCTAGAGAAAAACATCCATGAAATAAAAATAATTGTTTCTACGGAAAGTAAGGACCTACGTACATCGAACTGTCTTTAAATTAAGTGGCGACAGCAGAATTATCGTTGAATTTTTAAAAAGTAAGCTTAAATATTAATGCAATACTAAAATCTAGTGATAAATTTGAGTTCTTCTGAAGTTTATTATTGCCTATACGGCAAGCAATATGACTTGCAAAAAGAAATCTCGGCCAACAGAAGACCAGATTGCAATCAAAAGAACCAAGGCTGCAGCGAGGAAAAGAAAGTCCTGCGCAAATGAAACATTAAACGGCAGCCAGGAGAGTTCCCTATACTGAGAATATGCAAAGGCTAAGGAGTCTCAAATTCCTGAACAAGCTGAAAGCCGAATCACGATCCCTCCGAAGGAATTAATTTTATATATATATATATATATAACTTTAAACCTGAGCCATGGCCGTCGAACACTCGTTTGTCCACTGTCAAGCTAGCTATACATCAGGACCTGACGTATTTTGTTGTCACTCATCTTCGCAACATGAACAGCCCACCGATGTTGTGACTGCATTAGGAAAATTTCAATTCCATCAATGTTGCATTTTGCGAGATCAGTATTAGACACAATATCGTCAAAACTATAGCCACAGACAGCGTGGAGACAACTCTCTCTCTTTTTCTCTCTCTCTATCTCTCTCTCTCTCATATATATATATATATATATATATATATATTAAGATTCAAACTTTAAAATTCGAAACTTTAGATTTTAATAAAAAAACTTTTTTGCTGCTTTATTGTTATACATAATATTAATAATATTAATAATAGTAATATCGTTTATTTATTTTATATTCACACTATATTCATTTCCTAACTTATTTTGTTTCAATGCTTAAATTAATGTCAAACGTTAACAGTCAAATATATAAATCTGTGTTTTTTTTTAAATTTACCGCAATATGCACATATATGTTAAATTACCCTTCCTATTCGTTAAATATTGGAAGAATTTTCGGAAAAGCCTGCGGTTAATCGATTTTGGTATCTGATTATTGAGTGCAGGTGATTGGAAGATGTGTGTATGTAAAGTGGTTTGTCATTGGGTTTTCTGTGTGGTTTATACGTGCCTTTTTCTTAGGTTGAAGGTAACATTGAGAAAATCTACTTCGTTTAGGTTAGTTTTTATATTTATGTCGAATCGGTTATTTTTGAAAATCTTTATTATTGCTTTTCTAGTTTTGTCTGGGTGTTGTTTGTTATAGTTTCTTAAGATTATGAGGCCATCGTCCCTGTAGAGTCCTGTATCATTTTTATCTATTGTTTCGCTTAGTTCGTGTAGTAAATATATACATATAATTTCGCATATATATATATATATATGTGTGTGTGTGTGTGTGTGTGTGTATTCATCAAGTCGAGAAGAATCCTAAGCAGAATGCAGAAAGCACTAGACAGCCGTTTCGTCCTTTTTTGGGACTCCTGTGCAGTGTGCATCCACTATGAATGATTATTCAACCCCTAATCCACACAAAAAAAAAATCAGTTATATATCCTTGCTAGATCCGACATCTAATGCGTTGGAATGCGTGGCTTGGTGAAAGAAGACATTGCTCTTGGGGTCCTATCTGGTGGGTGAGTATAAACGCCGGTATTTAGTGAGTAGCTGCGTTACCTTGAGTCTAGTTAGTTTCTTTCTCGTTACGTAGGTCCGTCGGTCCAGTGGTAGGATGTTTGATCTGATTTTTATTGTTGTTTTTGTCCAAAATTGTATGAGTATCATCAATCTTAAATAGTATTAGTGTTTGAGCCTTTTATATTATATTCTTACTCTGTTCTGGCCATTGAGTTCTATCTTCTTGGGAATTTATATATATATATATATATATATATATATATATATATATATATATATATTGACCACTAATATTATCTATCTATCTATCTATCTATATATATATATATATAATAACAGCAAAATTATTCAAAACCGTTTAACAGCATAGGATAATTGTCCATCCCACAAAATATCTGATATCTATTATTATTATTATTATTATTAAACTAATTGAGTTTATTTTTTCCAGATTTTCAGATAAGACGTTTAGCTATCTTCACACCGTTTTCCGTAAGAATCGCAGAAAAAACCTTTGAGTTATTTGGCTAGAAAGAGAACATGTTAAAATTGTTTCTGTCTTCCAAAAGGAGCAATGGTGAGAGGAAAAAATTCATTCAGGCCTTCCGTAATGGTACCAACACTCACACTGTGGCTTCCATCCTCAAAGTCCATTCACGAAACCTCAAGATAATGGTGAATAAGTTTAAAAAAAGAGGGAACAGTACAAAGGAAAACTGGATCAGGAGGTCATGACAATAAGAGGGACCATCTTTCAACTTTGAGATAAATACATTGTTATTGTGCAAAATATAGTTTTATATAAACCTCGGAGAATTCCAGTAAGATATCTTTAATCATTTCGAAGATACAACGCTTTAAAGCTTAATCTAAGAATTGAACAATGATACTGTTATACGATTTAGACAATTTTGCTGTTACACCCCGTATACATAGTACATTAGTAATTAACTAAAACTAGAAGGAAGAATTTCGTCTATTGTCTATAATAATTGCCACAAGAAAGACAAACGAGAAAGGAATTCATATAAAAAAATTATATGAGTATAAGGCTCAATGTATTAGTTGTTCACTGTGGAACTCGCTATGATTCATCACAAAATTCAGATAGAAAAACAAAGGTTATACTCGCTATTATTATTATTATTATTCGCAGTATCAATGTGACATGTATCAAGAAAATATTATCTTGTAATGTTATCAGTAAAAATAATCAGATGTCATCATTTTCAAATTCACACAAATTGAGGGGAAATAAACCCGCCTGGGGGAATCGTCCATATATTATTGTTATCAACACGCCGAACAACGTGGAGAATTTATCTGTAAAATGTTGCTTCTTTCTATTGCGCTAGATAAACAGAAGCATTTCTTTCTTTCTTTTTTTTTCTTTCTTTCTTTTTTTTTACAGCTCATATCTTTATTGCGTGGTTAGCAATGACGTCTTGCTAGATCAATTAAGGCTGAGTAGTGAATATGATCCTCACTGGCTACGCCATACTTTCGGTATTGTACCAGATATAAGCTGGGCTTAGTAACTCACTACATACACACACACTCATATTTATACATATACATACACACAAATATATTTGGTTTGCAGGTTTGAAAGATTGAAGGTTATTTTTATAGCTTTTATGAAATAAAGATTATACCTATGGTATTTTAAGTGTTTCATATTCATTAATATATATATATATATATATATATATATATATATATAGTGACTTACATAGATATAAATATCTATCTATCCATAGATACAATCTGTTCATATCTGTTTGATACATATGAACAGACTGTATAGATAGATAGATAGATAGATAGATAGATAGGAATAGACTGTAGTAGGTAGATAAATACGAATAGATGCTGCAAAAGATTATTTCAACATCCAACTAAAATGACATCCCTTACCACGACGAGATTAATCTAAATTATATTAATGCTTGGTAGCCTTGCTGTCTGTGAAGATACCTCTGAACCGTAAAGTCACTGTAGTCACCCGACACTATCATTTTTTTACCACCAATATTAGATAAAAAAGTATGTCAAAATGGAAAAAAGTTTTCATGTAACCCATTTCATCCTTTAAGATTTCATCGGACGAAAGTGATGTTTACATTGATGCGACTACGCATGCGCGCAAAGTCAAGACGACGCTGAGAATTTTAGATTCAATTTTTTAAAAAAAAAGGTTTAGGGGTATAATCTAGACGAATTCATTTAATTTCTTTTTTTTTCTTTTTGTTTCTTTCTGTTTTTATCACATTTGCTATTAAATATCCTACACTGTGATGATAGAAAACCTGACAAGGACGGTGAAATGTTGCTAGAACCTGGGCGTAAATTTACTGTAAATGATCTCGCAATCAAATCACTTTCTATATATTTGCTTCTTAGCAAATTGCTTTCTTTTTTTTTTTTTTTTTAGATAGAGACATTTTTTAAATCAATGTTATGGTCACACTCATTATAGTGAAGAACTCATGCATCGAATTTATTCATTTGTAAAAATCACTTTTGTGTTTATATTTCTTTTTATTTAAATTCCTTCTGGTTTCTCCTATGCATTTACAAAACTTAATATACCGAACAGAAAACAGAAATCCACTCACGCACACACACACACACGCACCCCCCCATATATATATATATATATATATATATATATATATATATATAATATAATATAAAAGCAAACACTAATATTCCATGGTCATAATTTATTCCACTCGAATCGCAAATACGATATTTACCACTAATATTATCAAATGAATTGGATCGTATTTACGATTCCAATGGAATAAATTATGACCATGGAATATTAGTGTTTAAGCCTTTTTATTATATCCTTACTCTGTCCTGGACATTGAGTTCTACCTGGATTCTATCCTCTTGGAATTTTTTTTATACAAAATATATATGTATGTGTATTTACTTATGTATATATCTTTATATATTTTGCATACGTATGTGTATATTTACCACTAATATTATATATATATATATATATATGTGTGTGTGTGTGTGTGTGTGTGTGTGTGTGTGTGTGTGTGTGTGTGTGTGTGTACACTAAGTGTAGCTTAGTTGTGGCACCAAGCCGAGAGTTTTCGGATGCCTAGTGAGGATGCAACTCACTACTCCGTCGTAATTGGTCTAGCGAGACAAGCTTTCTAACTATTACACAAAGTCGAAGTTCCCAAAGCACAAACACATACACAAACGTTATTTTCTCCTTTAATTAGAGTGGTATTTTTAAATTCAAAATTATGGTCCAACTCATTATATTGAGGAACTAATACATTTAATGTATTGTTTTGTAAAAGATCCCTTTTGTGTTCATATAATCTTTCATTTAAATTCCCTGAAGTTTTTCCTATGTCTTCTTTGTGACGATCATTACAAGTGACAGAGTAAAGTCCTCCTTCAAGTCTTAGCTTATTAATTTGTTTTATATTAAGTATTTATTGTTTGAGAAGTAGTTGTAACAAATTCTTTAAGATTAGATAATCTTTTTTACTTGCAGTCCATAACAAACTGTCCATATATATATATATATATATGTGTGTGTGTGTGTGTGTGTGTGTGTGTGTGTGTGTGTGTGTGTGTGTTTCTGTGTGTGAATAAAGATCAATTTTCTTATCAGACATAACTGTGATTGCATTATAATTATATATGCAAATTACAAACGTCCAACCCGGAGGAATTAACAAAATGACAGGAGAGTGCCATAAGATTTATACTGAACAATATATCAACGCAGCAAAGCCAATGAAGTGCCACCGTTTTTTCTCAAGACAAACATATTTTTGTTTTTTCATGTTTTTTCATATTTTTATACTTGTATGGATTTTTTAAACATAAATTAAAGAAGACAGACATAATACTGTGGAAATATTGTTAAACATTATTAAACAGTGTCTTTTCTTTTCTGTTTCTTTTCTTAAATTATTATTATTATTATTATTATTATTATTATTATTATTATTATTATTATTTTCTTTGATTTCTGGCGTTTACATTTCTTCCCGGGTCCTGCCCAGGGACCTAAGGTTAGAAATGGCATCATGACACTTTCCACTGACAAAAAAAAAATTACATAGATAAAGCCCTTCGTAAAGTGTGGGCTGTACTTGTCAGAACAATTTTTGTATCTCCTTGAGGCATGGATTTCCAGGAATCCCTTCAATCAGTCTGCTGCAATCTTTCCCAACCAGACCTAGGGCTCCAACTACAACAGGGATTGTTGATGTTCCCATATGCCACATTTTAGAGATTTCTATTTAGAGATTTCTATTTCAAGGTCCTTGTATTTTGACAACTTTTTGAATATCTCCAAAGATACATTGCAATCAGCAGGGACTGCCATATCAATAAGAAGGCACTTTTTTTGTATGTGGTCTTTAATAACAATATCTGGGCGGTTGGCTTTGATTGTTCTCTCAGTGTATATTGTGTAGTCCCATAGAATTTTAACAGGCCCTATCTCCGTAACCGGGTCTGGGTGGTGTTCATACCATTTGCTTTCAGTTTCCTTCCCGTAGAAGTTGCAGATTTTCCAGTGCAGATATTGGCCCACTCTGTCATGCCAGGTTTTATATTCAGTGGGTGCCAATGTCGTGCAACCTGACACAAGATGATCAATCGTTTCTGGATATTTATCACAGAATCTGCATTTTGGGCTGACACAATATTTTACTACATGTGCTTGATAATTCTTAGTTAGCAAGCATTGGTCCTGGGCAGCAAGGATAAAACCCTGCACTACGTAGCCACTGATGGGTACGGATTTTGTCTACGTCCTCTTGTTTGGTACGGGCAGAGTATTGGCCGTGAAGCGGTTTATCTTGCCATCGCTTCTGTATCCGGTCGGTTGCATTCGTCTTTGCTGTCTTTTTTAAGTATTTTACTGTCTTTTTTAAGTATTTTTATTATTATTATTATTATTATTATTATTTCCTTACATTTCTGATGTATACTAATTTCTTTCCGGGTCCCGACCTAAGTTTAAAAATGGCTTCATGACATTTTCCACTAAGCAAATTTGAAAAAACTTACACATATTTTGCATAAATAAAGCCCTTTGTAAAGTGTGGCAGTGTATGCATTTCTTTAAGGCATGGGCCACAATGAATCACTTCAATGAATCTATTGAAATCTTCTCCACTCAATCTGAGGGCTCCAAATACAACTGGAATAGTCAATGTCTTTCAAAGTCCTTGTATTTTGATAGTTTTTTGAAGATCTTCAAAGATAGCATTGCAGTCTGCCATGTCAATAGGTAGGCACACTTTGTCTTTGCGGTCTCTAATCACGATGGCTGGACGATTAGCTTTGATTGTTTTGTGTGTGTGTGTGTGCATTGTAAAGTCATTATTATTATTATTATTATTATTATTGTGTGGACTCATCTTGCCAGAGAGTAATTTTAAGTATCTAATTACCAAGTTCCCCTCCGGTGTCTATGTTTAAAAAAGGTACTATAGGAGAATTATCTATGCACAGTAGGGACGTTCCTTTTACATAAAGACTGTTTTGCGGATGACATGTTCAGGTTCACACAAAGTAATCTTTTGTAGCTCTGAGATGCTGATGTGTCCAGCAATTTTACTGACATGAGTTTCTGTATACTTCATTATCGTACCCAGTGACCCTATTACAACAGAGATAATCGTAGTTTTAAGTTTTGAAATTCTTTATTATTATTATTATTTCAAAAGTTCAAAGTAATTTATTTAAGCGCAGGACTTGATTGTCGGCAAGGTGTCATCATTTTACAGTTGAAATGGCTAGATCTAACCGTTAGTTCTATACTAAGGGTATCTTATATCGCACTTCTTGCTTGTGGAACTCTCTTCAGGCTTCATATTTTCTAGCCAACTGTGGTCTTCAAAAATTTAAATGTAATATCAATCCTTATCTTCTGTCTTCTTAATTCCTGTTCTTTTATTTTCCCCTCTTCTTAATAGTATTTTCTCATATTCTCTAACACCCTTGCGTCCTAGTGGCTTTATTGCCTTCTTTGGTATAAAATGATTGAAAGAAAGGCGTGAAATCAAGTCATTGTACATGTCGCTAAATTATTAGGAGTAACTTACTGACTTTAACAGAATCGAAATCTGCAGCATTTCAGTTCCAATGTCTTTGATTACAAGAAATGGCTTATCTTCATTGCATTCTTGAATTTGAATTAAATGATAATCTGAATTATATTAATAACGTTTCCGAGTAATAGTATCACTCGAATAAACAAAATAGTAATGTCAAGTACGATCGAGTCTGTCTCAGGCTCTCGACACGACAAGACCAGACCCCCGTCTTCGGACAGAGAGTGACTCAGTCGGGGCTCTGTCATCGGAGAGAGATTCAGCTGAGGAAAACAGACCAGTAATGTACCCGAGCCCGTAAACTTCCCACCGTAAACTTGATCTTTTGTCGCATCTCGTCTCAACGGTGGGACTGAGTAGATACCAGTCGTATTGGAGTCAGTTTCCATGCTAACTATACAAGCCTTACGTCAATAGCCTAAGGATTACGTATAGAGAATACTTAACGAATAACATTATACACAGTAGGAGTAAATGTTTTTACAATCACCTTACAAAAGGAAGGTATAATATGATGACACCCTAAATCCGGTATTAATTATGAAAATCAATATAAACATATGTTATTAATATAATTTGCTAAAAATCCCGGTATTAAAATAATATCCTTTAAACCGGCACTTTATTATTTTCCATATATTGAGATTCATATTTTCTTGATTTCAAATGAAAATCTGAATAATTTTCCAGCATATTTCATAGTTTGCCAGGTCTCTGTCCTTCGTTCTTCCTGGTTTTCTTCATTATTCCGGATGACATCAATTCTTAACTCGGTATCGATGCTGATGACAAACATTTATTCCTGTCTTAATAATGAGTCTGAGCGGTTCGATAAGATCAAACAGCCAGCTGATCTACTTTCTATTGTTAACTGGGGCAAGTAATGGCTTGTTAATTTTAACGCATTTAAAATGAAACTGATCTCTTTTAATCGTCTGAGAGACACCTTTTTGCCTTCCATTAGCATGGCTGATGCTAACCTCCAGAGGAGTGAATCAATGCGCCTTCTGGAACACTTGTTTTCTACTGACATGAAGTGGAAAGTTTATAATTGAATAAATTGCTAGGTTTGCTGCTAAATAATTTTCCTTGCCACAATCTATTTTACATATCTATAAGTCTACCATTCGTCCTAGCTTTGAATATTGCTGCCACATCTGTTCTGGTGCTTCTGCTATATATTTAGAGATAAAGTCCAAAGAAATATCTGCAATGTTATTGATCGTAATCTGTCATCTCAACTTCAGTCACTTTCCAATTTATGTAAATGTAAACTAGTATTACACCTTTGTTCAAATTAATTTAAACAAATGACTTAGTTTCCTTTTTATACTAAACGGTCAGTCCCACTCGAGTGACAGGGTGTAATTGAATTCTGCTTTTTCCTCAGATTAGGTCATTTGCAGTGGTGTACAGCAATATGAATCTATTTTCAGTGTGTATGATGAAATGTGTTTGGCCTTGAAAAATATTGCGTCATCCGTGATTATATCAGATTTTTATCACGCCCAGGCACTAATGTCTCGACTGTCGATTACTAGTCCTACGGTCACTGTCTGCAATGGACATTACTCTAAGGAAGCGTACAAAAATTGTAACGCTGCACGGACACGATGTCAAGCCTTACCAGTGAGCAAATCAAAGTACTATCGACTGGCTGGGAAACTCTCCTGTTTTAAATCCAATCGAGAATCTGTGGTCAATCCGCAAGGAAAGACTTTGTGGAATAGATATACGAAGTACTAACATATGCACTGGGTCATCTTTCATTGGAAAAATATGAAAAAAAGTAAATAATAACGGAATTATTCGTTTTGTATCAATTAATTTGCACAAGGGTGTAGATTTTTTGGGGGGTGATAAAACTGAATTCTGCTTGTTACTTTCTCATATATTGATTTCAACCCATAGTAAAAGTCACCCTTACCTGAATGTCTCTCACTCCCACACAACAATTCATGCTGCACCCACGGAAATAAATCGCCCTTATTTCTATTGTAAGGATGAAGTGACACTCCGCTTTTTCTCAAGATCCGCTACTTTGTGGAACAATTAGCAGTTTCCATGCCAAATTGCATCAAAGAGCTTTTAAAAAATAAAAGCGTACTAACATATGCACTGGGTAGGATTTCATTGGAAAAATATGAAAAAAAATAAATAATAACTGAATTATTCGTTTTGTTTCTATTTGCACAAGGGTGTCATCTTAACGTGAACTTTTTACTGATAAATAATAATATTAAATTCCCCCATTGCATCGTTTGCGGCAAATAAAAGTTACCCTGACCTCTCGACGAACTCTCCCTAGTAGTGGAAGTACTGTTAATGATTTCCCGGGAGATTTGTTTTTGTTTTCTCCCACCTGGTTAAAATGTGATTGCGCTTTAGGCTTAAAAGAATCTTTGTTAATAGACGAACCATTCTTTTTCTGAACTCTATTATTGTTACCTGGGCATTCTAGGGGTATTTCCGATTTTCTTTAAGATAGAGACCTGTCTCCGTCTTAGTGGAATTTTTTGACACGTTAAATATTTGATCTTTACTTATAGAAGTAAGAGTGTACAACGTTAACAAAATATTTCAATAGCAATCGTAAATATGAATGGAGGTAATTATTTGAAGAAGTAAGAGGGTACAAATGAAAATATTTAAGAATGACAAGTTTTTTTTTCTACTTCCGAGAAATAGACATTTAAATCATGTGAGCGCTATCGCCTGTTCTATCTTTCTTTTTTCTTTTTTCTTTCTTTCTTTCTTTCTTTCTTTCTTTCTTTTTTCTTTCCTGCTTTCTTTCTTTTCTCTTTCCTGTTTTCTTTCTTTCTTTTTTCTTTCCTGCTTTCTTTCTTTTTTCTTTCCTGTTTTCTTTCTTTCTTTTTTCTTTCCTGCTTTCTTTCTTTTTTCTTTCCTGTTTTCTTTCTTTCTTTTTTCTTTCCTGCTTTCTTTCTTTATTTGTTTTTCTTTTTTGCCTTCTTTCTTTTTTTCTTTCTTTCTTGAGCATCTTTGTAGAAAATAAAAATTACCAGTGATGAACTCTCGCCATAGGGGTGGAATCGCTACTGTTTGAATCTTGTTTTTTCCAAATTTATTAAAATGTGATTCTACTTGGGGGCCTAAAAGGGATCCTGTTAATAGACGAAGCGGCTACTATCGTTACCTGGGCATTCTAAGCGTCATTCCTATTTTTGAAGATATAGGTAGACTCGTTTTGTCGAAAACTAGAAAATTTTTCGACAGTGATTGTTACATTTACTTTTGCGTAAATATTCTCGGGGTGAGTATGAATCCATCTCTTCTATCACTATTTATAGGTAAAATGGGATGCAGAATTAATTTCAAATTCATCCACCGCGACGCGAATGAGTTCGATATTTTTTTGTCGATAACTTCAAAACGGTAGATTTCATGAAAATTTCTTTGTTGTTTTCGAATTAAGCATTTACATTCACACCTAAATGGAACTATTCGGGAAATTTTTATTAGAAACTGAGCGTGGGGCTTGAAATGCAAATTACTCTTTTGCGGTTCCGAGTTGAAATTAGTTGTGTTACCTGGTAAAATATTAGCAACCCGTCTAGGAGAAGGGCAACTCTGTATTTTTAAACTATATTTGGCCCTGGTGGGCACATACTCGAACTACTAAGATCCGATGAGCATAGTTGCTGTATAAAAAACAGTGCACTGGTGTTAGTTACTCGGGAATTTTTGGATACGTTAAAAATTTGAGCTTAAGAATTTTAACAAAATATTGAAATAGCAAATCATAAGTATGAATGCAGATCATTATTTAAAGAAGTAAGAGGGTACAAATAAAAAGATTTAAAATTGAAAAGTTTTTTTTTATACTTTACAGAAACAGACGTTAAACAAATGTGAGCGTGATTGCCTCCCCTATCATCCCTTTCTTTCTTTCCGGCTTTTTCGTCCCTGCCTTCTTTCTTTCTTTCTCTTCCTATATTTCTTTCTTTCCCGCTTTTTTCTTTCCCGCTTTTTTCTTTCCCGCTTTTTTCTTTCTTGCTTTCTTCTTTTCTTGCTTTCTTTCTTTGCTACTTTCTTTCTTTCTTTCATTATACTATTATCATCCGGGAAAATTTCACGGTTTTGCTTTTTAAATTTTCTGATTATCATGTTTTTTTTAATGCATAATTAAGAGCACTGCAAGTTTCAGGATTATGGAGATTCATTCTTTAAAGAGGTAAGAGGCTACAAATGAAAAGTTTAAAAATTGAGAAGTTTTTCCATTTCACTGAAGCAGACCTTAAAGACACGAGAGCCTTATCGCCTCCTCTATCTACACACTCTTTCTTTCTTTCTTTCTTTCTTTCTTTCTTTCTTTCTTTCTTTCTTTTTTTCTCTGAAATCAAACAGCGTCTCTGATATGTCTTTTCCATTGACAGGTTTTTCTATTTCACTTCACCTTAAATATATAAGAGTGCTATCGTCTTTTCTATCTTCACTGTCTTCATTCCTTCCCCGACGTCCTTTTCATTATTTGGATTGGCAGGATGTGACGTATGTGTCAACTAATTAACTAAGGAAAAAAGAAACAATGTGATTTATAATATGTTAATTATAATGTTGATAGATGGGAAAAGAATACATCAGTTTAAACTGATGCCAGGAAAATATGAATTAACTATAAGCTTCTCACTCTAAACTATTAACGTCCATTGTCCCATTTTAGCAACAGGGACGTTAATAGCTTAAAGTATCTTAGTTTCCGGTTCCTGTTGGCAATGACTAACACATTAACAACTGGGTGCTACTATAGTATGACATCTACCGAGTCATTTGTGACCAACCGTAAATGACGATGAACTTATTGCTGGAAAATGCCCAGGAAAAACGATGACCTGTTTACTGTTTAAATTATATTAAATCAGTTTAGAAACATTAAAATCACTATTTGATTTTTTTTAAATTTTTTTGTACAAAAAAATTGTTAATGATTTTTCATGCATAACCAGTTCACTGTTCAATGCCTTTAACACTAACCCTTACCTAAACCCTAACGCTAAACCAAAGCCTAACCCTTACCCTAACTTACGGCTTAAGCCAATATTTCTCTTGCTTGTTCTGAAAAAACTGTTTTTGTGCATCCCATGAGAAAATGACTATTGCGGGTATTTTCAGCTTAAACGAGTTTCTTTATGTTGTTTTATAAACGGCTATGCGATCCTTCTGCCGGGTTTTGTCTATCATCCTTGAAGGCTGTAAGCTTTGTAAGAAACGTTTTTTGTTTTTATTTAACAAACTGATGTTAGTGACTTTATTGTTGCTTTCGTTTGCAAGGACATCAGATTCTTACCTTCCCTATAGACACAGAAATAAAAGCATCTTCGGTTACTTTTGTCTATCATCCTTGAAGGATGTAAGCTTTGTAAGAAACCTTTTTTGTTTTTATTTAACAAACTGATGTTACTGAATTTACTGTTGCTTTCTCTATAGACACAGAAATAGAAACCTCTTCAGTTACTATCCTCTCAGTGTTTTCCGCAGCGTTTTTGATGTCAATGGATCCTCCTTTCTCCTCTCTCGCATCACCGATGTTCAGCTTGATAGAATGCAGCTTGGTAGATGCTGATGTTACTTTCTGTGTTACTTATACAGTTCCTTTCTTAAGTTACTTCTGCTTTATCGGCTGTATTCTTTGTTAAGAAAAAAAACTGCAATAATTAGAAGATGCAAGATCATGTGATTATGGTGCTCGTGGGGTAGAATAGAATCATGACGTTCTAAAGTTTTCCCTCTATTATTTTTATTGTTTACAGTCTTCTGTTATCAGGGAGAAGAAGAAGAATTCCTCTTATCCACGGTGTATGCTGTCACAAGGACGCAAAAACTAAATTATGTTAGGATACACCAAATTTATTCGTTACTGCCACGTATGATTAGCAATTAGGATTATACATTCGTCATTACAATTGCTTCCCAAAAACGGAAATTATTTATGATTCAAATTTATAAATTATTCTTTCTGGTAAATACAAAATATTATAAGAAAAAAATACTTGACAAATATGAAAATATTTTCTAATAATATTTTATGTTCTCTCCAAGAAAATCTTCAGTTTAATCGTGTTTATTTTGCATATCATTCATGTAAACAACTTAGGCGGTCTTGTTTATCTGATACAACATTTCAAATCTCTGTCAATTCAATGAGATGCTCTTTCGTAAACATTGCAGTATGCGGTTTTTGTTTGGATTATTTTATTTATTTATTTTTTTTTTTTGACAATTATTTTTTCTTTTTTCTTCTTCAATGAGATTAGTACAATGTTCTTAAAATGTTCTTTTAGGATCAGAAAAATAGCAGGCTTTAATAAAGTCGTGTTAATAATAACAACGGCAAGTGAAATTGACAGTTTAAACCAATGTTCGTCAACTGGTGTTGACCGGAACCCTAGGATTCCGCGAGAGGTTAATAAGGACTCCGTGAGAAACAGTGATGAATAGACTAATGCATTTTTAGTAATTTTTTTTTGAAATTTATGTTCGTAATTTTACTATAAACATACGGCATAATGTTGGAATATCCTTGGTTATTATAATAAAAAACGTGCCGTGAGTAATTAGTCAGTGTCCTGAAACGTTTATAAAGTAAATTGTCAACAAAAGCCTTATCGCCTGAAGGAAATATTTAAAATATTTGGAAAAAATGTCACGGTAATATACGGACAATGCCAAATGGGAGGTGGGGAATCTTTTTTTTTTTAAAGTTTCAAAATTTTCACTCAGGGTTTCCGCATTATGAAAACAAATTTGAAAAAAAAATGTAAATAAAAAAATTCGGATGTTTATTTTTTCTAATATTTAACGCAGGCATACATTTCCTACTCTCTACGGTGAATACAACCTGACTGGAGTTTGAATCAAAGTTACTGTTGATTTTATCAGTCATGTTTAAATATGGTTTGTAGTAGTGTTTGAAACACCTGAAGTCGACACCATAACGCATATTATTTGATTAAGAAGTGAACATACACGGAAGAATTAAGCTTGTCTAAGATTAAAAAGATTAAAATATTAACTGTTTAATGCTGTGTTCCTTGGAACCCTAGAATTCCGCAAGAGGTTACTAGGGACTCTGTTAGAAACAGGGATAAATAGGATAATATATCTTTTAGTAATTTTTGTTGAATTTTATATTCGTAATTTTATTATAAACATACGGCATAATGTTGGAATATCTTTGGTTATTATAATAAAAGTTTCAACTTTTTATATTATTTATTATAATAATATGAGGGCATTTATTTAGCAATGTCTTTCTGGTGTCAGTGTGAAGCCGCTTTCACTGATTAGGACCTCTTCATGAGGGATTCGTGTAACATTGACACACTCAAGTGCAGGACGCGAAGCTTAGATGTGGCTCAAGTAAGGGACACTCAGTGAGGATCGAATTCCCTATTCAGTCGAAATTAATCTAGCGGGATAAACTCTTAAACCATTGCACCACATCAGTCCCCAAATGATTTCCTGCGCGTAGCTTAGATGTGTCAAAGGGCCGAAAGTGAAGAGCGCCCAGTGAGGATCGAACTCACTAATCATTTGTCATTGACAATAGCAATGCAGGCCTGCTAACCATTACACCACATCAAAGTGTCTCATGGCCGCGAGCACGGTGTCCATATATTATTTACCCCGTGAAAG
Source organism: Acanthosepion pharaonis (assembly GCA_903632075.3). NCBI lineage: Eukaryota > Metazoa > Mollusca > Cephalopoda > Sepiida > Sepiidae > Acanthosepion > Acanthosepion pharaonis. Next base: position 964,278 of record CAHIKZ030000375.1, on the reverse strand, counting down.
ACCATAAAATGTAAAAGAGTTAGATATACAGCGTAACCCGGATATAAGAGACCCTGATATAAGAGAAACCCGGATATAAGAGAAACCCGGATATAAGAGAGATTTTCTCTGGTCCCAAATTAGAGCCTGTGTTAATGTAAACAAAATAGACCAAACCCGGATATAAGAGAAACCCGGATATGAGAGATTTCTTCTCCGGTCCCGACAACTCTCTTATATCCGGGTTACACTGTATATAGTTGTATTGTCTACAGACAGTTTCATACTGGGCATTTGCGTCCCGGATAACTGCCTACCTCTGATAGTTTTTTGAAGTTACCATTTTTTTAAAAGAATTGTTTAATATAAAAATTTGCACACCAATATCTTTAATTGCTCTAAACAAGTAGAAATAAAAAAAAAAGAGACAGAAAAATTTCTTTTTTAAAGCAAGAGAAAATTAAGCTAGCAGTTTCAGTTCATTCCAGCAGTTCGTATTACGTACATCTAATAGTCATCTAATGGGGATTATATTTTTATTTGGAACCCATGACTAAGTTCCGAAAATCAAGCACTTATGGAAAAATATTTGTAGACGAGGAAAATTACAGCTACCGCTATCATAAGAAAAACGCTGATGAAACAAAAACACAATGGCGACGTGTAGAGCGATCTTGCAAACGGTTAATTTCAGTTTGCAGTTTTTAAAAAAATACATTTTTAATTTTTTTCCTTTTATTCCTTAAAAAGAAAAATACGATTATTGCCTACACTTTTAAAAAAATTGCCTTTAATCCCCCCCACACACACACACAAATTATCAGCAGTACGCAATTATCCAGAGATGCAAATGTCCAGGGACGCAATTGTCTGGTACGCAAATGTCTTGTACGCAACTGTCGTAGAATTATAGTGGTATATAATCATTTTATGCAGGGGTTTCTGAAGACTATTTCAGGGGTTCCACAGCTGTAAAAATGTTGGGACCTGTCAGCCTCAGGTATAATTTTATGTTTGTCTACTTAAAGTTAATGTCATGTTAGCATTATATGATATTTCAGTTTAAAATATTTAGCTTTAACAAATAAATTTATAAAACAGAGAGGCAAGAACAGTTCCATTTCAGATTGAGAGGGTTATTTTTAATGTTTATCTAAATAAAATACAAAACTCCAAAAATTCTTTAAATGGAAGAATCCAAGTAAATATGTCTGAATCATATCTTTTCAATATCAATAAATGCAAAAAGATGGAAATAGTCAAAGACTAACTGACAAACCGAAAATAAGCAAATGACGAGAACTAGATATCAAGATACTTCTGGAAGTTACTTATATATAAGCTATCTTCTTTCAGGTCGTTGGCGATCATGACTCTCCACAATTTCCTGCCCTTTGCAGCCTTCTAATAAAGTTTGTATTTTTGTTATCTCTCCTAAACCTCGTTCCGCCATCCATTCTCAGAAGTTTACCAGGTTGTTCCTCTTATCTTCTATAGGTCCTGTGAGTTTCAAATTTTCCAAGTCCTCTTTCCTTATTATTCGGCCTAGAAATTTCAACTGAGTGTCCTTTTTTAAATTTTTATTTCCGTATTCTCTAAAACTTCGTTGTTGCTCATGGTATTCTCAGGATCCTTCTGTAGAACCACATTTTTATTTTATCAATAATCCCTCTAACGAATAATTTATTAAACTCAGTTTGGTTTACGCAAGCAAGTCGTACCCCACCAAAAAAAAATGGTACTCATCTCTCTGTGGTAGGCAGCAGGAAAGAAGTAGATAATACTAATTATCAAATAATATTTAAACTTTCTTTGGAGTATCAAATTTTCTAAGCCTTCTTTTCATCATTTTAGGCCCTAGAAATTTGGATTGTCTCTTCTCTGATGTTATTTATAAGTGACATTTTTGTTTCCATTTTTTGTCTAAAACTTTGTTGTTGCCCACATGTTCAGTCCAAGACATTCTGAGCATTCTTCTGTAGAACCACGTTTCTCTTGCTTCATGTCTCTTCTTCATTATTGAGGAGTCACGGCCATATAGAAAGACTGATATTACATAAGAGTCTGTACACTTTTCTTTGTTTTTAACAAAATTTTCCTGATTCTTAATACATTACTTGATTTTGGAAGACATCGCAAAACCCAATAAGCAGGTTCTTTCTGTCAACATCATTGTATTCTCTAAACGAAGATATTGATTGGTACACTTTTAAGAATCGTGTCATTATCCCCTTGGTTAAGGTGAAATGATTTTTTAAGGTGTGCATTTATAAAGCAGCCAAGAGGTACACAAGCAGGAATATTGTACTTACTGTGGCTTACTGGTCACATTATGATTTCACGGTTTTATCATGAAACATCGAAGTCATCTGAATATTTTGAAGAAAAGAAGATTGTAAACCCAGTAATCGTCAGTATGGTGTGTGTATTGTCATCAGTTTAATGTTCACTTACACCAGAAAAAAAGTCTTTCCTTTCCTATTTAATAGAAAAGATTTAAATAGATATATTTGAGAACATTTTATTAGGGGTCACTCAGACAGTTAAGTCCAAAACGCGATACACACTTGAGGGATCATGTCTCTTTCGATCCATGACTGATTAGGTAGAAGATTAATCTGTAGCAGATTGCCCTATCTTTCTGCGGTAGACTGATAACCAACCAAGGCTATAGAAACCTATTTGACATATTCAACGCATAACTGGATGGAGAAGAGACGAATTCATGCCTTTCTTAAGAGTATTTGCGCGCAGCTGAATATAACGAACTTGACTGAAATTCGAATTCGGCTCTCCGACTTCTCATTCCGAGTCGATATCAATTATACCATAGCACATATCATTAGGGCTACAAAATTTAATTAATGTAATTTTAAATATAATAAAAAGGGACAAGAGAGAAACTACTACAGTTGTTGGCAGTATGAAATATTTTCCGATCAATTTCTATAATTTTCCAGTTTAGGTATCGATGAGACGCGGTTCATATGTCCACCCAACGCCTAGAGAAGAGAATTGCGCAATATGTATCAAGATTATAAGCTCTGGGGATTAACATTTCATAGTTTAATGCTGTTTCCCGGCCCTTTACAATGTTCAAAATTTTAAATGCACTTTTCATTGCCGTCTCCTGTCTTTCTGATATCTTGTTCTTTTATTGTCCTTTCTCCTTACTTGTATAGCCTCCTCATATTAGGAGGTCTTGGTCATCGGCGTCAAATTGGTACAATGTTGTATCTTCTCTTTCTTGTCTTTCTTCTCTCGGCCGGTGAACGCTAGTTGTTTGGGTTCGGAGGTAAAAGAAGTTCAACAAAGGGAATTTTAAACTTAACTATTTTATTTACGTGTAGGTATTTATCTCTAACAAGCTAGTGGGGTTTCTCTCTCACCCCATTGGGAAGCCGCTTCCCAGACCCGCAAGAAACACGTCTATATTGTATGACGGTTTAGACTCGACTCCCTGAAAAAAAAATCTCTATTTATCATTCCCACGCTAGTTCAGCCAATCAAAATCGACCTCCTTTATTTTGTCTGATATCTGACCCCGAAGATCAAACTGAGGAAGTGAGAGCAGAAATTCACTTTCTAAAAAAAATAATAGTCTGCTAAACTATTAATTAACATAAAGTCTTATTCCCTTTCCATCTCAGTAACCCCTTGCGTGTTAGTGGCATTACTGAAAACTTCAAATCTTCTAGTCAGCGGCCTTGCTGCCGGGTGGATTATCGTCATACCCACTACCACAAGTAACCGTTTTTTTTTATTGGAGATCAATATCATCGATATTTAATAATGCTGGTTGAAAGCATTCAATTCTTCCTTGTATCTCAGCTTTTACAAGGCTCTCCGGACTGTTTCAGGCGTCCCAGGATTGATGGCTACAGGCATTAAATTGAATACATCAGCTGACCATGGCATGCATAGTCTAATTTTTTTTCCTTGTATCTATATCTGCTTCAGTCTACTCAAAGTTCTTGAGAATCATTCCTAATATTTTAACAATTGTGGACACGACGAACTTCATATTATTATTTCACACCAGCATCTTGCTTTAAGCAGAAACTCCATGCATAATTTAAATCTATTTCAAACCAAACAAGGGGATAAAGTCACTATGACAAAAAAAGGTAACGAGTGAGGGAAATTAAGAAAACATTTTTGAGAAAAAATAGATTTCAAACAGGGAGAAGATGACAGTCGACGTTGCATTTAAACTTTTGAAGATTGTAGTTGACAGGAAAGCAAGGGACTGGAAGAGAGTGCTCCAAGCTAGAGGTGCGAGAGAAGGAGCTATTAGAATAGAACGTGCGGTAACGCCCAATTCCAACAGTGAAATGATTGGTTTGTTATAATCATCTCAAACTAAGCAAGGTGATAAAACCACAATGACATAAGTGCGCATTATCAGTGAAGGAAATTAAGGAAAGGTTATTGAAAAAAATAAATAAATAAAAGAGCAAATTTCAAACAGAGGGGAAATGGCCATTGACAATTTGAATATTGTCGTTGACAGTAAAGCAAGAGGCCGGAAGAGAGTTCCACAAACGAGAAGAGCAAAAATTACGGTTATACTAAATTTCAACAGTGAAATGTTGAGAGCTATCTGCCAATTTATTTAGTACTACGCTTAAATTCACGTAGCCAAGGCACCAAAGAGAAAATTTCATTGGAACGATTGCTATGAAAATATTTATAGAAAAGGCACAGGGAAGCTACATTACGACGGTGGGAGAGTGCCTGAAGTCGCGATGTCAGGTCAAGGCCGCCAACATATCTTGATATACTTTTTTGGACGTCATTAAGAATCCCAAGATACATAGCAAAAGCACCACACTAAATGTGGCAACAATATTTAATGCCAAGACGAATGGTGTTGTGGAAAAAAATATTGTTATCACCGAAAAAAAAAATACCGATTTACAAAATCTGTGATTTATTTTTCACTGTATTTATATCGAAAATAATAATGAAAGACATTATATTCAAGCAAGAGTTGATTGTCCTCAGGAAATCATTTATGATGAATGAGGACATCATATTGGACGTCCAGTGTTGTTATTTTGTTCCTGCTAATAAATCACTTGACGTGTAGATTCAGGCGCATTTAACTATCATGGGAAAATTCAACAAGGAGATTTTTTCCCCCTGCTGGGACGCGTTCAATAACTGAAACCCGTCAGTGATATTTTGGAAGCACATGTTCACAAAAAACGGCATGGAAATTTTTATGGCAAAACGTCTGTCTACTTTAGAAGCATAGAAGTATATATATATATATATATATATGTGTGTGTGTGTGTGTGTGTGTGTGTGTGTGTGTGTGTGTGTGTGTGTGTGTGTGTGTGTGTCTTGACTTGGGAACGTAGTAATGGAGATACTGGCAAAAAATCCGGGGTGCAGATTTATGTATTTATAAGTTACGATAGCTGAATTTTCAGGAATTTTCATTCTATATAAGTTACTTTCTCTTTTAATTTTACTCTTATATATTGGTCAGCCTGTGAACTTTTCAAAGTTGTCGCACGCTGGGATCGTTCGATGTATATATATATATATATATATATATATATATATATATATATATATATATATATATAAATTATTTATTCGAACATTATAACAAAATATACTATAAAATCACTACAAAATAGCCATTTTGTTTCAACACTTCTGGTGCCTTATCAAGTGATAATGCAGATTAAATTTAAAATTGGTAATTTGTAATTTTGAATTTATAATAAAATTTAATATTAATTGGTTATAATTAATTCTATTTTAGTCTAACCCTAACATTAAAGCATTAATTAATTATTATAACCAAGGTTCGTTCTCATATACTTGTATTTTGATTGGTCAGTCCAGCTTATATAACAGCGTTTCCCCTAGTGAGGGGTGTTTGAATGATTTGAACCTTTTAAAACCTTTTTTTTCTGCATTCAACACCATCACCTGATAGGACACCAGAAGTGTTGAAACAAAATGGCTATTTTTGTAGCGATTTTATAACATGTTTATGTATTAATTTTCGAATAAATAATTATATTTGCTCTACTCTGTATTGAGCACTCTTTTAAGAATACTATTTTTTGGGTTATTGGAATTTATTCCGTACACACCAATCCTATACTTGGGTATATATATATATATATATATATATATATATATATATATATATATATATATATATATAACGCAATATACATTTCAACAACACCGCTACCGTATTGAGGCAAGTAGACATATCTATAAATAAAAGACTTTCACCAAATTCTATTACCCTAAAAGCATTCAGTGAAAACAAAAAAAAAAAATCCGAATAACAAAAGATATTCAAACAAAGTAGCATACAAAAACGAAAGCAATCCAAACAAAAACAACAGAAAAATAAATATAATTTGGTTCACACTCCCACCATCATCCCATTCTCGCACCTTCTTATCTCGCCTCGATCCCTCGATAAAAATAGAAAAATTACATGTGAAAATGACTCCAATATGACCAAAGTTTTATCTGTAGACAGCGCAATAAAAAAAAAATCCATTTATAAGATAGCAGTTAACAGAAATTTAGAATAATTTAAAATTGCCTAAGACTTTTCTTTTTTTGTATGTTTAATTTGTCTGTTCAATGACATATCAACACCGTATGGGTCATTCAATGCTAAAATTTTATTTTCTTGGGATCTTTGAAGTAATAAAAATGTCATTCTTCTTTCACAATTAAATACATGGTAGATGATACGCAGCTTTTTGCTTCATCTGTTTATGTGGACATGATTACTAGAGGTGATGATGTGTGTTTTAAGTTAGAGTTCTGTTGAAATTATATTTTGGAATACGGTTTAAGTAATTGTAGGATATTATACAGCTTAACGTCATGAAAGAGTAATTTCATGTTAGTTGTTTGGTAGAATATTAAACGGAGTCTGGTTAAGTCGCTACAATTTGTTAGCATGTGCGTCTTGTTGCTAAGTTTACTATAAATATGTACTTTTGGTAATTTTTTTATGCAAAAATGTATTGTTGGCATTTTTACTATAAAAATGTATTTTTATATCTTCATAGCGTTTTGTTCGGGGTTCACTATTTGTTGATATCTGGGACCCTAACAAATGCTACCATCCCTGGTAAGGGTTGACCTGGGAAGAACAACAATTAAGAGATGGTTTCACGCTTCTTGAAACATTCAATGTCCCGATCAGAAATCTTGTCGGATGTAGTTTATCGTCATACCCAGGACTAAAGCCTTTTGTATATATATATATATATATATATATATATATATATATATATATATATATATTATGCAGTGTTACATTAGAACATTCACATACCCACTACAAAACTCTACATCTTGTTTCAACATTAAATTTTTCTTAACGTTTCATCAGGTGGGAAATCACGATGCTACCCGAGTAGTATTTTAAAAAAATTTAACGTTGAAACAAAATGTACAGTTTTGTAGTGGGTATGTACATGTTCTAATGTAACACTGCATAATAAATAAATATTTATTTCCATACTTTTTGTAGTGAGTCCTGTTTTAAATTAATGTTTTGAACGCTGAAATCATACTCTTCGTTCTTTTATATTTGGAGAGATATATATATATATATATATATATATATATATATATATATAAATTAACATTAATTTTTTTTAACATTAATTTTTTAACATTAATTTAAAACAGGGCTCAATACAAAAAATAGAACTTAAATTATACATATATATATATATATATATATATATATATATATATATATATATATATATTTTAGGCTCTACTTTTGTATTGAACCCTGTTTTAAATGAATGTTTTGAACGCTGAAATCTTACTCTTCGTTCTTTTACGTTTGGATTTTATATATATATATATATATATATATATATATATATATATATAGAGAGAGAGAGAGGGAGGGAGAGACAGAGACAGAGACAGAGAGGGATGTTCTTTTTTCGTCTGTTTTCTCATAACCCTCCACGCACTCAAGCACACACACACACACACACACACACACACACACATATATATATATATATATATATATATATATATATATATATATATATATATAAACATATTTTTTACTTGTATCGACAAACATAAAATAAACACATATATATTTCTATTATTTCTATTTCTCTCCTATTAATATTTATATATATATATATATATATATATATATATATATATATATATATATATATATATATAGACAGCCCTTCTATTATTACTTCCCATTTTGTTAAAAAAAATATACCTTACAAAGAAGACAAGATTAGCATTTGCATTTTAAAATATGTTTTCTTTTTTTTTTTTTTCTCTCTTTCTCAAGGAAGCCATATTTCATGGCAAATGATACAGAAGGCATTAAGAACTTTTTTTTAGTTTCACTTTTATTCTTTGATAATCAAATATTGATTTTGCATTCTTTAAAGTTTCAAATGTTCAATTGCCTTTGGCTAAAAATCACATACATACACACACTCGCACCTTGTCTCTACCCCTAAACACAATGTATTGATGGAGAAAGTTTCTGGACGAAATCTTAAAAAAAAAAAAAGAAATTCAAATTTTTAGATTCCCTTATTAATTTGAATAACTTTCAGAATATTGATCGCATTCTATTTTGCACCTACGACGTAAAAATTGGCCGAATCCTTCGAAAAAAAAGCTAAAAATTATTTGTCTGCAGTAATTATTGAATATCGTATAAATTCGAGTATAGTACGAGTTTTTATGATTAGTTTTTTTTTACGCAAAAATTAGGGGTACCACAATATACGGGCTATTTTTTTGAAGAGGTTAAAAATTATTCATTTTCGGTGATACACAGTTTTTCTTTTCTAGAGGGGTTAAAATTCATGCAAAGAACTTCAATGGTTGCACTATACTGGAAGTCGACTTATACATGAGTATACGCGCGACCATTTTTAAATATTACCTTTTCATAAAATTGACTAAATTTAGACTCCTACACCTACCAAAATACTCTTCCTACTGAAGATTTTTTTTTAAATATTAGATTATTTTCTGTTTTTCTTTGTTGGGAGGGGGTGTCTTCTTTACAATATTCGGTCCCACAGATATTACATTTTCATCCATATATAAAATACCTTTAGGAGAAAATATTTTGTTTCCATTGGTATATACCTTATGTCATGAAATTTCTTATTTTTTGTAAAATGTTATTATTTGCTCCTATAATTATTTTATTGGAGTAAATGGCAATGGTAATATTAGCCATTTGCCTACACGGAAACATTCGGCATTTATTGACCGAGCTCCCAGTGCTGATTTCGGTTGAAATTTATGACATCTTTCTCTGATAACACTCTTTTAGGAAAACAGGTTTCTCAAGTCCAGAAGCTCTTATTGCTCTTTCCAATATTGACGGGAGTTTCTTTCCTAACCTTTTATTTGAAGTAGTGTGGAATATCAACATCTTGATTATGCCATTATTTTCTCTTTGACTTAGATTCTATCCATTTTAGTTGTTGCTGCTGTTGAATGTTCTCAAGTGATGTAATTTCTATTATTTGGTTCAGTTCTTTGTTTGTGATTTTGTAGAACAAGTCTGCAAGCTTCAAATAAGTGTGGTTTTGCCAAGACATTTATAGGCTTCACTTGTATACAAATGACAGTTTACACACACACACACAAGACAAGGTCCGACAATTTATTTATTAAACAAGACAATTTTTTATTTTAACATTTTTTTTTTTTTCTTTTTTTTAGATACAAGTATTTAAGTAAATGCTCTTTTATAATAAACAGTATTAAATAACATTTACCGGCCTGAATGTCCGAGAAATTTTCATAGAAAATATTCATCCTTTGACAGGATTCGAACCTGCATCCTATACGGAACCGTCATTTACAAGCTGACGTGCCTTACTGTCTCAGCCACAAAGGAGCGTTCGGTAGGCAAGGTCAATTTACTTTATAAACTTCAATCTTCCATGAATCTCGTACATTCATAACTTCTCTGGCGTATCAAATGTAAACAAATGACGTCATATATTAAAAATGGACAAAGTCCGACAATTTTATTTATTAAAGACATTTTTTATATTTAACGTTCTTTTTTTTTTTTTATAGATACAAGTATTTAAGTAAATGTTCTGTTTATAATAAACAGTATTAAATAACATTTACCGGCCTGAAAATTTCTCCAGACATTCAGGCCGGTAAATGTTATTTAATACTGTTTATTATAAACAAACATTTACTAAATACTTGTATCCTAAAAAAAAAAAATTTCGTTAAACATAAAAATGTCTTTAGGAGGCACAGTGGAGTAGTGGATAGTAGCTTGGATTGAGGAATCGAAGAGCCAAGTTTGAATTCCAGTCAAATCCATTACATTCACTTACGTGCTAATACTCTTGGGAAAGGTATGAATCCTCTTCCTCTCCCTCCAGCTATGGGTAAAATAGCAGGGCATACTGGGTTCTATAGCCTAGAAGAAAAGCAACTTTGTATTTAAAACCTGCAGTGGGACAGACTGAGTTTGTCAGTGTGTGTGTGTGTGTGTGTGTGGTTTATGGAAATATTAGCCATTTCCACCTAAGGAAACATTTGATGTTCATTGACTAGGCAGCTAGTACTATTGTCAGGTGAAATTTATAAAATCTTTCTTATAAACAATTTTTCAGGTAAACAGGTTTCTCAAGTCCAGTAACTGTTATTGCTCTTTCCAGTATAGACGTGGAATTCCTACCTAACCATCTCTTTCAATTTTTGTGAAATGTTCAAATCTTTATCATATCATTATTTTCTCCCCAAGCCACACGTGCTATCCATGTTAGCTATTACTCATTTAGGTAGTCCTCAAATAATGCGCTTTCTCTCATATGTTACAGTTCTTTGGGATTCTGTAGCGCCAGTCCACAATGTTCAAAGAAAGATGATCTTTGCCAATACCTCAGACTTTAATTGTTCAAATCCTTTTTCTTTTTTTTCGCTATTGATCTTAGGAAGCTTTTGTATGCATGTATTTATTAATGTACTAGCTTAAAAGCTGACCTATCGAGCGGCATTTAAGCCAGATATTGCGGAGGGCTCTTGATTGGGCCTTCATCGCCATAGGTAGGGACGAGCAGATGCGATAGGTAACAATAAATTACAGAATCACTCAAAATTGATCGCTGCATATAATTATTGCATTAATATTTAAACTTACCTTTTAAAAGCTCAACGATAATTCTTCTGCTGCCATTTTGATGTACGTAGGTTCTTACTTTCTGTACAAACAATTATTTTTATTTCATAGGTGACTGTCGCTGGATTTCGTAATTAATTACGATTATTCCTAAATTTATTTCCAAGTTATAAAAATTGTTATCGTACAAAAAATTAGTCGAAAAAAAATCACGTAAAAAATCGCCGAAAACAATAGCATTAATGAAAATTTGAGAATCCAAAATTTCATTATTGCGAATCCAGATCCGGCTCTGAATGTTTTTAATTTGCTCACGGAGTCAGCCTGATTCCAAAATGGTATGATATGTTAGGCTAAGGCGTCTAGGAATAAAACTGAAAACACGGACAATTTTATTTTGAAACACTGTAATTTGAGAATGTAATTTTTTATTTGAACATGAGCTATTGAAAGTTAAAGAGTTGTGTCCATTTAATTGTTTTTATCATTAGAAGCTAAGATGGCGGAATCGGAAAACAGTCACAATAATGAACATATGGAAATGCAAAATATTAGGAATGAGCGTCCGGATCCGACCCGGAATATTTTTTATTTGCTCACGTCGTCGGCTTTATTCCAAAAGTGTATATGTTGGGCTACAGCCTCTAAGAGAAAAGTTGAAAACTGTGGCACAGTGACACTGACATAGGCATTTATTTTGTAGATGAGAGATAGAGTGGGCGGAGAAGGTGATTTTAAAGAGGATAACGAGAAAATTGGATAGAGAAAAGAAGCGCGCGAGAGAGAGGGGAGAGTTTCATAAAGAGTAGGAGAGATAAAGAGAAGCAGAAGAGAGTGAAAGAGAGATAGGGAAAGCGATAAAGAATGAACTAGTGAGGGAGAGAAAGAATAGGAAATAGAGAATGTGAGTGGGAAGAAAGAGGAGAAGTGATACAGAACCTAAGATAGATAAAATGGAAGAAAGAGAGAGAGGAGACATTAAAAGTAAGAAAGAAAGAAAGAAAGAAAGAAAGAAAGAAAGTAAGGAAGAAAAAAGAAAGAAAGGAAGGAAGGAAAAAAGAAAGAAAGAAAGAAAGGAAGAAAGAAAGGAAACAAAGAAAGAAAGAAAAAAGAAAGAATGAATGAAAGTAAAAAAAAGGTGAAGGAAGCGGCGAAAGAGTCTCTGAGAGATAGAAAGGGTGAAAATGGGAGGAATGTAGATAGAAATAATAGGAGAGAGAAGGAGATGGGGTGGGGTTATAAGGAGATGATAGAGAAGATGTGTGAGGGGGAGATGGAGAAAACGAGAAGGAGAAAGAGAAGGAGAAGTGGAGTGACTGAAAAATGAAAGTTAATGAGAGATGGAGGGGGAAAAAGTAGGAGGAAAGAGAGAAATAGACGTGTAAAAAGAAGAAGTGGAAACGATAAGCATAAATGTGTTAAAGAAAAGTAAAACGGGGAGAAATAATAAAGCAAAGAGGAAAGAGACAATGTAATAGAGATAGAGTAGAGTATGTATAGGAGAGAGAAGTAGAGAGATATAACAAGAAAGAGAGAAGTGGTGTGAGAGAAGAGGGTGTTAAAGAAGAGGTAGAGAGTGATAACGAGAGAGAGGGTACAGAAAATAAGAGAGAGAGAAAGAAAGGCGAAATTATGAAACGAAACAAACTTATGATTTTCTAAGCGTAGCTAAGATGTGATACACGGCTGAAAGTATGTGACACCCAGTGAAGATCAAACTCACTACTTAGTCGTCGTTGTTCTAGTGAGACAAGTTTACTAAGCATTACACCACGTCGAGGTGCCCAAAGCGGAACAAATTTACGAGTGGCAAACAATATATCAACGCCGAAAGCAAGAGACCTGGTTTCAAATGTTGGCACCTCCCATTTTTGCGTCTAAATTGGATTCAGAATCAGAAAGAAATGAGGAAGGAGGACTTGGAAAACTAAACACTCACAGGTACATATTGTAGATAGAGTAGATCTTATCTGACGAGCTGTGAATGGATGACAGAACAGAAGACTGAACAAAGGGAGAAAAACAGCTAATGAGCCACAAACGATAGGAAGTTGTGGAAAGCCATGATCGCCTATGTCATGAAGAGACACCGCACTAACAGCAAGAACACGAAAACTGGTTTATTTGTTTATGGCTATTGTTTTTTGAAGAAAATCAATTCTGCCTAATGTTAGACATAACACCTCTATTTACCAAAATCCCCACAAGGCAAGATGTGGCACGAGAACATTTTTTAGGTTCGGGAAAAAATTGTCCGTAGATACCGTATACATGGGGTTAGGTTTTCCTACCTCCCCAAACGAGACTCTGCTCTTCGGCATAGCCTCGTCTGATTAACCCCTGGGTCTATTAAGCCTGCCGAGGAGCTAGCCCTTTGCTACTCCACAGCAGAATATAACCGACCAATGTGGAGCAAATCGTCGCAAGCAAAGAAAATCGACCGTGACTTAAACGACTCTTGAAGATCCATCACTGGTGTCTCAAATCAAACAAACTTTCTTAGTGACATTGCTCCTACTTTACAACAGAAGGACAGTCCACTCCCAACTTGAAAACTTGAAGCAGGGAATTGACCGCCATCATCCTTTCCACGGCTGGGAACCAATGACAAAGTGGCTCAGGTCATGACATCGTTTTCTACATTCAGTCGAACCACTGATCAACAAAGTTCTGAATCCGTATCTGCCCCCCTGTGGTACAGCCACCATAACAACGTGGAACAACAGAATCCCTTCCCATCCTGGTTGCAATGATGCCTGACCCTTCTCGTCCTGACACTTCTCGTCGCCCCCGAAAAGCTGTTGGTCGCTATAGAGCCAACCTTCAGAAATGGGTATCTGTTACCGATGATGATCCCAACTGCCAATGCGGGCAATTACAATCTTTAGAGTATCTTCTAGTTTTCCTCAGTCTTGAAGATACACACTTTGAAACCTTGACAACCCAGGCAAGGCTCTGTTTGGAACACTGGATGGGTGCAATGTGGAAAATCGATAATAAAGAGAAGAGCTAAAACTGTCGTACACAGAAGTACGGAGGCGCATAGGAATACTGTTGTGAGCAAGTAATTGGTTAAGAAATAACAAAACAAGAGGTTGCAGATAAATAATGTATTGAACAGTAAATACAACAGAAGTGTGTTACACGACTTGGGAGTGTGCGTCGGTTGACCAGTGTTCAGTTTAGATCCCTGTTCCTCCGAGGCTTACTTTTCCTACTGACTTTATAGTAAGTGGAAGAGTTCACAATAGCCTCATTAGATAGAGAACGCCACAACAAATACTGACCCTCGTCAACCATTCCACAGCTGTAAACCAATAACAACCAATGACAAAGAGGATTATGTCAAGACTCCGCTTTCTACATGGAGTCGAACCACTGAACAACGGAGCTCCTAGTCAGCATCTATTCCTGTAGTGTAGCGACTCGATAAGAAGAATATCTACAAAATAACCTTTTCAGGCGACAAATAGTTTTACACCCTACAACCACTTTCCCATAGACGTTGCCAACCTCTTGTTATTTTAACAGCAGAAGTTCGGCATGCTACATTCATTATTTCCACCAGTCTATACATTCACATACTATGATCCCCTATGCCGCTTACACTGAATCTAAATCGGCTCATTTTCATTTGCCAAAATCCCACTCTGACAGCTTCATCTCCAGGAATGTTACACTTGGAATGGACTACCGAATGGCAGTTTCTCTGATCACTACTAGTTCTCTTCCTCTACGATCTTCCTTCATTCGTATTTTATAATACTCAACCTTGAGTGGCTCTTTGGTTTGGTTTTGGGTGAACAAAAATGAAAGTAATAAATAAATAATTAAATCGAGAAAGTTCAACATGTTTTGCTATTTATTTTTGTTGACAATACACAATTGTGTGGACTGTTTGATTCTAACCCTAACCCTAACCCTAACCCTAACCCTAACACTAACATTAAAGATTCAGTTTTTCCCAACTGTTTGTGTTTCTTTTCTATTTTTTTTCTTGGGAGTTTACATAAATCACATTTTTTCATGGATTTTTAATATGATTACTTTCCGTGTTGACGCAAAGCTATTTAATCTTGACTTGATTCAATTGAATAGTCTCTTTATCAACAAGTGTACAGGACAGGCGATTGTGTTTATGGATACTCTAAATTAAAATCTACTAATCAGCAAGAATGTTTATGAAAGAGGTGAAAGCACAGTCCCGGTTTTTGGCTTTTAATATTGAATTCTATTTTGACAAATTGGCTGAATCTTGGTACTTACGCTATGTTAAGTAAGTAAATATCTTTCTTTGGGGAGTGACATAGGAAATTACATAATGTTATTTTTCGTCAATAGTAGCAAAAGAAGTTTTTGCGTTTTGTTGTCAGTTGTTCTGATGATACGTTGACTGCTCTGAATATATATATATATATATATATATATATATATATATATATAGAAGAGAGAGAGAGAGAGAGAGAGAGGTGCCAAATTAAATTTTTGAAACAAAACGAATAATTCCGCTATTTTTTTTTTTTTCGTATTTTTACAATGAACCATGACCCAGTACACATGTGAGTACTTCGTGTGTCCATTCCACGAAATCGTTCCTTGCAGATTGACCACAGATTCACGATTGGATTTAAATCAGTAGAGGTTCCAGGAAAGTCTAGTACTTTGATTTGCTCACTGGTAAGGCTTGCCAGTGTGTTCGTGCAGTGTTACAATTTCCGTATGCTTTCTTGGGGTAACGTCCATCGGAGACAATGGATGTAGGACAACTAATCGACTGTCGAGACATTAATTTTCTGGGCGTGATGAAAATCTGATGCAATCACGAGATGACATAATACTCAAAGGCCAAAACAAATTTCATATACACCCCGAAAATAGATTCATATTACTGCACCACTGCAAATACAATCTGAGGAAAAATAGAAATTGATTACACCCTGTCCTCAAGTAGGTCTAAAACAGCCATTATAGTGAATGAATGAAAATAAAAGCTATTATTTCAATTCATTTTGCATAGGGTATGTATATATATATATATATATATATATATATATATATATATATATGTGTGTGTGTGTGTGTGTGTGTGTGTGTGAGAGAGAGAGAGCTAGGGGTGGTTGGCACATGGTCTATCATAGCGCTGTTCTCGGACATTTCCGTCGTTTAACTGTCGAAGATGAAGAGAGAGACAATTTGATTTCTCTTTCAGTTGGCACAAAACGCATGTTCTGGTGCATGAGGAGAGTTTTCATATTTATTTAACCATATATTTTTTTATAATCTACTTTTTTTCTTTCTTCATTTGTTAATTATCATTCTCATCTATAATTTAAAGTAATCCTAATACTTAACTTTTAATTTTCTTTTATTATTAACTATTTATTACTTTGCTTCCATATTTCTGTATAGTTTCGTGCGAAAGGTTAGAGGTTATCTAATGATTTATCTGTTGCTACCACTATTTTAAGAAACATCTTCAAAAAAAAGGAGATTTTACTCTATTGTAACAGCTGTGTATTTTTTTTTTTTTTGTTAATATTGTGTTAGATTTGTGTTTTGCGATAATTATTTATGCTAAAATTTATCCAATCTTGAGAGCAAAAGGAAGACAATCATGGTAGACGGTTACTGTTAAAATGTTAATGATGAGTGACGGGTATGATATGATTATGACAGGAAGTGACAATTATAATGATAAAGAAGAAAGATGATGACTAAATCTTTAAGAGGCCAAGATTCAAGATAGATATAATATTTTAAATGTACATTGCTGAAAGGTAAGTTCCACTCGAACAGTTTCTTCCCGCGAAACACTATTCTGCGAAAGAGGATGCTTCTCCGATTCACTAGAATCTTATCCTGTTCAAATCTAGGGTTTACCGTTATCTTTCATTCCTATTCGCATAAACTGCCTCTTACTCTGTAACCCTCTACTTCAAGTGGCCTCTGGGTTCTGCACAGGATAAACCTCACTGTAAGAAATTTTTAAAAAAAGTCTGTATAGCAAGGATTGAGAAGTTCCAAAACTAATAGGGTAAGAATCCACCGTTTTTGTTATAATCTGACTTTTGAATCGAGAAAGCATCGCAGAAGAATTCAGGTACAAAGGGCAATCCGTAAGTATTGAGACTTTTTTTTTAGAAGAGACATTTATTAATTCTAAAGAAGTAGAAAATCTAATCTCGTTCAAAATAGGGTCCTCTGATGTTAATGCGCTTTGTTGTAACGCTCCAGCTACTCCTCGAAGGCTCCATGGAAATAATTCAGAGTAAAAGTGTTCAGGACCCTTGTCACGGCTTTCTTCATCTTCTAGATGCCTTCAAAATGACTAGCCCTGGGGTTCTCTTTCAGCTTGGGGAACCACCAAATGTCAAATGGGGCAACGTCTAAACTGTAGGGAGGCTGTGTGATAGTTTTAATGCCCTACAACCATTTTCCTATTGTCATCAACGAGTCGTTCTTTCTGTATGTCCCTCAGCACTTTGGAAACAAACACTGCAAA
Source organism: Acanthosepion pharaonis (assembly GCA_903632075.3). Taxonomy (NCBI): domain Eukaryota; kingdom Metazoa; phylum Mollusca; class Cephalopoda; order Sepiida; family Sepiidae; genus Acanthosepion; species Acanthosepion pharaonis. The sequence continues at coordinate 946,627 of CAHIKZ030000375.1, read as the reverse complement.
AGTTTTACTCATGTTCAGATCTTCATGAATAATTTTGTGTATAGTTGTCATAAAAACTCCAAACAGTATGCTTATTTTTGTTATAGACACACAGCGAATTTTCTCAATTAACTCTGATGTCTTGACGTCCATCTTCCTCCCACATCTCTCACCGTCTCTTATCTCTCCTTTTTTTAAATTTCTTGTGCAAGCGATAAACTGATGCTCGGATTAAGTTAAACCATAATCAGTCTGGAGCATTTCATAAGTTTCTGTAGCGTTTTTGCCCAGTTTAACACAACATTTTATTGAGCTTCGAAATTGTCTTCCCATCCTGACTGCATTCAGCACTCAAAAGCGGTCTTTAGTAGGGTGTGTTCAAAGAGCTGTTACAGCTGTCTCTTTCAATCTGGAATAACAAACATTAGCAGATCAGCTTATTAGATGCATAGTAATGATATACTAAAATTACAATAATCTAAGAAGTTAAATGGCTCTACTAAAAAAAATCTCAGTACTTCTAGAATGCACCTCATAAGTATTATCTGCCCACCCCCGCTGATTAACTCCGATGATCGAACGAGAATCGGATTAACTATTCTGATATGCTTCCTGTTCTCTGAGTAACAGCATTAATACTGTCCCTTTGTCTTTAAAATAATGTTCACTGTATACAAGACCCAAGAGCCACTCAAGTTAGAGGGTTACAGAGTAAGAGGAACCTTTTATACGGATATGTATGGAAGATAATGTTAGAATTTTGGGGTACTTTGTGTACTAGTGAGCTAGCCAAAATGAGCTGACTCGTTTTATAGTTCACCAATAGAAGGGTTAACCAATCAGAAAGCTCAAAATATTCAATGCGACGTGTATCAAGGCAGCCATTTTGTTTTTTCTTCCAAAAATATCTTCACTGCCAACCTCTGATATCGAAGACTTAAAGAATTAACAGCCGCTACTTTCTCCTAATCTACCATGCCAACAGCTGATATTGAAGAGATTACGGACTTCACTGGATTCCATATTCAGAGACTACGGTAAAAATGATAACGGTTTTACTCTAGACATGAACAGGTCCGGGTTGTATTGATCGGGGATTGTCTTATTGGGAGTCAAAGCACCGGCTTATGGGAAGAATCTGCTTGAGTGGAACTTACATCTCACAGATGGAATACGAAGAGAATGAGGTCGGTTCGCTAAGATCTGCATCACATGGCGAATCTTAGCTGTGAAAGTTAGAACTTGTAAAACTAAGTTATAGCGTGCTTCCAAATTGTGTTCACGTCTCGACTGCATTCTCCAAACTAGTCAGCTGAGTTTAGTAGGGTGTATCCAAAGAAAACTGTTACAGCCGTCCCATTGAATCTGGAATAACAAAAGCTGGTAGGTCAGCTTATCAGATGTATAGTAATGATATATTGAAATGACAACAGTCTACCGCATTTAGAACGGACTCTACCAAAAAAAAAGTCTCAAAACTTCTGGAAGGTACCTCGTACCTCCAGGAGCGATAGAATGAACAGTCTATTTCCCAGCGTCTTCAACAATAGTTTGCATATTATGATACAAAATAAACAAAGTTTTCAGCATGATTGGTATTTTAATTTAAACAAACTCTGTTCAAGTAACCGAAATGTTTCTACAGTTTATGGAGCAAGTACTGTTGCTTGCTGAAAATGTTTCATACAAGACGCAAAAGCATTTGATAGAACACGACACAAGGAACTACTTGAAATACTACAAGAGCTTGATTCAAATAGGAAAGATGTTCAAGAACTATATATACTCATGTATAAGTTTACTTCGTGTATAGAGGGACCCTTAAGTTCTTTTTTGTGAAAAGCCTGATTTTTTTCATATAATTCGTGTATCATGCGACTCCAGATTCCGAGCAATACTAGTATGGCCTACCGTAGTCAAATATTGTAGTATTGATCATCATCTTGGTACATATTTTTTATAGCAAATAAATGGTCTTCATTCTTTTTTGTTACAAACTTACCCTAAAATAGTGAGAAAACCCTCTTACCGTAAAATAACTGACACGAAGATTTAAATACTGTACTTTTGTACTGAAATTCGAACTCGGAAGCGGAGAGCCGAGTTCGAATTCCAGTCGAATCCATTACATTCACTTACATGCCAATACCCTTGTGAAAGGTATGGATCCTCTTCTTCTCTGCCCAGCTATGGTAAATAGCAAGACAGACCGGGTTCTATAGTCTTGGATGCAACTGGTCTAACGCAGAAAGAAATGGCAACCTACTGCGGGAAAAAAAATCTGCCTCGTCAGTCATGTATCGAAAGATACATGATCGCTTAAGTGTGGATCACGCATGGCACATAACTGGCTGAGTGACGTGCCAATACCCTTGGAAAAGGTATGAATCCTGTTCTTCTCTACCCAGCTATGTGTAAATAGCAAGACAGACCGGATTCTATAACCTTGAGTGGTCTTCTGCATAAGGAAATGAAAACCGACTACGGGAAAAATCTGCCTCGTCAGTCATGTATCGAAAGATACATGATCGCATAAGCGTGTATCACGCATGGCACATAACTGACTGACTTTATGTTTTCTTTCATAACTGACGAGGGTAGTTCCTTTACTCCGGGACTACCTCCTACGTAGCCTAAGTTTCTTCCCTTGTGTTGATACATAAAGAACAAAACCTCATCCTCTATGTATGCCACTTAAAATTAACAAATACCTTATATAAATGAAGAATTATATATTTTTTCCAATCTCAAATTAGCATTCATCTTCGTTTCATCTTTGTTGGGGTATCAGCGATATAAACACGTACGAACAAAAATGAGTACACATCGGAGAAAGGAGAAAGACATTGTTAATTCTTTATTTATATAAAGTACTAGCAGTAGAGCACGGCGTTGCCCGGGATGTAACAGTAAGAGATAGATCAAGTATCGACCATCATAAAGACTGAAAAATAAAATTGACAAAGATTACTGTTTAATTTTTTTTTTTTTTTTTTACGAATTGGTCAAACCCAAACTCAAACAAAAACATTGTTTTCAATCGTTATGAGTCTACCGATTGAATAGAATTTTATTATAAACAATTGTCTTTTAAATGGAATTTTTAAAGCATTCTGAATGTAAAAATAAAGAAAAAAGTGTGAAAGACATTAAGAAAGTTGAAATCTGTTGAAAAATGTAGGAAATCCGATCCAATATATAAACGAACACACACACACAAACAAACAACCTGGGTTTTATAATAAGTATAACTCGACATGAGTTGTCCCCACCTTTCATTCCGCGAAAGCGATGCCTCTTAATCGTGTTTTTAAATTGATTTCATGCAAAAAAAATTGTGTTTTTCCAATTTTGGGCGCTGTCAGAACCCCCGCAAGTTAATTTTACGTAGTCCTGTGAAGTTTTGTTGAAATCGGTTGAAAAATGTATAAAATCCATCCAATATATAAACGTACAGACACACACACACACACACACACACAACCTGGGTTTTATAATAAGTATGATTTGTAGATTTTAAGCATCACACGTAGTCAATGACTTTTCGCTGTTATTGTAGCAACAGAAAGGAAGAATCTAAGCTACGGGGGGCAATTTAAAAGAGTTTACCTGTACCGTCAAGGTTAGCCAAAACTACCGTGATAATTAACAGGTAGGTTACTTTATTTTAACCCCTTCTGAAAAACTTACTTGTGTATAGTGTAACCGGTCACCGGAAAAGCATGATTTTTAACCTCTCAAAAATTACATTTGTATAGCGCGACCCCCTATTTTCTGCGTATAAAAAAGTGTTCATATTTAACAACTCTCAATATACTCGAGTATAATGGGTATAACAGCAAAATAATCCAAATGTTGTTACAACATAATTGTCCACCCGACAAAATATTTAATATCTAAAAACCACAAAACTCACTGAATTTCTTTATTCCAAGTTTTCGAATGAGACGTTTAGCCATCTTGGCACCATTTTTGTAAGAATCACTGAAAAAACCTTTTGAGTTTTTCAGGTTAAAAGAGAGCATGTTAAAATCTTTTTTGTCTTCCCAACTGATCAATGGTGAGAGGAAAAGGATCATTCACGGCTTAAGCAATGAGACCAAAATCCATACTCACGCTTCCATCTTTAAAGTCCATTCAAGAACCATCAAGAGGACGGCGAATAAGTTTTAAAAAGAGGGAGCAGTAGAAAGGAAAACAGGATCAGGAGGTCATCACACGATCATCATTACAATTTAGAGCTAAAGTTATCAATTAGAAAAGATCCAACTCAATACGTAAGATATTTGGAACATGAGAGAAGAGTTTCAGCTATCACAGTCCAAAGAGCAGTGAAAACAGACTTGAAAATGAAATCGTACGTGAAATCTGTGAGGCACTTTGTTACTCTAGGACAGAAAGTTAGAAGATCAGAGAGAGCGAAGATCATCTTGAATAAGTTGGAAACTGATCCTGGAATAATATATATATTTGAACTTTATATCAATTATTCATGAGCTTCTGATCCTTAGCTATGATTAATTAATGATAAACATTTCATTTTCGTTTATGATCGATTTCATCACGATTCTTCTGTTAAACTTAGTGGGTAATTATACATTCTTATTGCTCAGGTTAGAATTCAATAGTGTTATAAAACCTTTGGAGAATTTCAGTAAGATGTTTTTAATCAGTTCAAAGCTTAATTTAAGAAGTGGACAATTTTGTTTTTACACGATTTTAAATATTTTGCTGCTACACCCAAATATATATATATATATATATATATATATATATATATATATATATATATATATATATATATATGTGTGTGTGTGTGTGTGTGTACGTATATATATATATATATATATATATATATATATATATAATCATTCAACGCCAAGCTATACGATGAGGTCATTAGAACGCGGTGAGTGAAAGAGAATAAGACTGAAGTGGGGGGACTGAAGACAGGACAAAAAAAAGGAACAGAGTTCAAGAAGAGAGATGGTGATTGACGTTGCATTTAAATTTTTTGGAGATTGTAGTTATTCGGGAAGCAAGCAATTGAAAGGAGTTCCACAGGTGGGTAGTGCGAGATAAGAAACTGCTAGAATAGAAGTGGCGGTTGTATCTAGCCTGCATCTGGATTTCAGACAATACAAAAAAAAAAATAAGATAACGAAAAAATCCTTGCTGTTTCTTTTTGTTTTTTTTTACGTCGTATGGGAAGAAGGGATCACTGATATGCAAATGAGTCATGTGCCTTGAAATAGGTGGGTGTGGGGTGGCGTTGCATTGCATTGCTCTAGATTAATGCAGGTGCGTTGCGTACACACATCGCTCATAGCTCAGGCAGGGGCTAGGAAACATGGCGGCGTCGAAGCAGCTCGTTCCGTGTTGGTTGCTTTATAATTTTAAAGTGGACTTGTCCCCAGCTGCATCAAGTCACTGAATACCTCAAGCATTTGGTGATAATGCTGTGAGTGAAAAAGGGTAAAAAGCTACTTAAGGCAACAAAAGACATGCATATAAAAGAAATTTAAAATCATATACACTAGCTTGATTATGTTAATCGACCTAATGTGCACCCTCCACATAATTAAAACGAAAAAATTCTACCGAACAGTCTATTTGCCTGCGCTTCACTGCTTAATCATAGAAAAAACAGCTGTTGAAAGCATACTGTTCACAGACGATGAACAGTAGATACTTTACAACAATGTAAAACGCAAGCGATTTTGTAGCAAGCTGATTATTGTTATTGTCACCCAAAGAAGACAATGCTGTGTACATGGGTGATTTGTAACTATAATTTTCTTTTCTGGGGAACCATGATTTGATTTGAATATGTATTTCTCCCACTTAAACCAGATCACTGATCGGAAAGACAAACTATCGTGTGTAGATGGAATGATAACATTGTTTGAATATATCCCGTTCTCTATATATTTAGTTCAATGTTTACGTATATATTATAAGCTTACTCTTATCTCTTCATCTGATTACAACTTTCAAAATAAGTGGTGTATCAAATGACCACAGACAACATATAAATCCACTGTATATCGTCTTTGGGCGTTAACTCAAACCTGTACTTTCGTATGCATGTGGTGGTACAGATAGCGAAGATCATCTCGCGATAAATAATTCCACACATCTTGCACCGGCTGAAGCAATACAGCAAGTGTTATGGGTGGGTTAACTGGACGTGTCAGGCTCATTCCATCATGTGGCATACATCTTTAATGGTAGATAAATCAGGCGTTCGTCTAGTTTAGGTATGTTTCCGAACATCATATGTGCTCAGACAAAGATGTACTGACTTGCAGATAGTTTGGGAACAATTTAAGCGAGGAAGGCTTGACTTCTACCTGTCTGTCTCTAAAAGAAAAAAAAGCATTATAAACATTGAGTTACAGCGGCACCTTAGCACCGACGGCTTGGCGCCAAGGGAAGTACGAAACTTGTTTAGATGGCCCAGGTAATAAATATCTGCAAGGTAAAGGTTAGATAGATAGATAATGGACAACATTACACAGCGAGAGACATAGATAGATAGATAGATAGATAGATAGATAGATAGATAGATAGATAGATAGATAATGTTAATTGTATAATTAACGGCTTCCTTAAAGATAAAAGTTTGATATTCATTAACGAAATAGCCAAGACAAATAAACTGATGGTAATAGCAATGTTAATATTAACGATTTAATTATAACTAAACATTTTGTATTCATTAGCCAAGAAGCTAAAATAGATAGATAGATAGATAGATAGATAGATATGGACAGACTGGGATAGATAGATAGATAGATAGATAGATAGATAGATAGATAGATAGATAGATAGATAATGTTAATTGTATCACTAACCGCTTCCTTAAAGATAAAACTTTAATATTAATTAACTAAGTAGCCAAGATAGACTGATGGTAATAGTAATAGTAATATTAACTCTTTCATTATAGCTATAAATGACCGAGGAGCTAAGATAGATAGATAGATAGATAGATAGATAGATAGATAGATAGATAGATAGATATGAACAGACTCGGATAGATAGATAGATAGATAGATAGATAGATAGATAGATAGATAGATAGATAGATAATGTTAATTGTATCATTAACGGCTTCCTTAAAGATAAAACTTTAATATTAATTAAGTAGGCAAGATAGATAGACTGACGGTAATAGTAATGGTAATATTAACTCTTTCATTATAGCTAAACATTTGGCATTTATTGACCGAGAAGCTGATAGATAGATAGATAGATAGATAGATAGATAGATAGATAGATAGATAGATAGATAGATAGATAGATAGATAGATAGATAGATAGATAGATAGATTCGGGGACTAAGCAACGGGACAGTGTGTTTCTTCGTGTTACGAAATATTCCCAATGAAATCTGTTGACATGATGAATTCTTTCCAGAGAGTTGATATTGTTCGAGCCGGACTGAAATGAATGTGCTGGGGTGATTCGTAGGTTATGTTGAGATGCATATGGTGTAAAACAATGAATCTTAGCTTTGCCTGCCACAAGGTTACGAACTCATAATAAATCGATCACATCTATGATAATGGCTGCATCGCGCTGAACTCCGTAGTTCTGATATGAACATTGCGGTATAAATAAGAATCGACTGTAACTCAGTTGAGATATATAGATAAAAAGAAAGAAGACTGGTTAGTTTAACAAAAAATGAGAGAGGTAGTCAGTAATATGAATAGAAGGATCTGTCTATATTTCTGAGATTAGATCTTATGTACACTATTTACATAGCTCGGGCTATCATCCTCATCTTTGTTGCTATATTTATCACAACGTTTTGGCCGCTGTACGCTCCGGCCTTCCTCAGGTGGTTGGAATGTCGAACTGAACCCTTTATTTCGGGGTAGACTGTTCCACGTGCCATGTCTATTGGATGTCTGTTATCAGTTATCTCCTGTTAATTCCCCTCTCCAAGTTCTCCACCGCCTTAACCAGGTATTGAACTCACACACTTTGGGTCCTGTCACTGGATCTAACTAACGTCTTTATCCACTGTGCTATGGTTGCTAAAGACATTAGGTTTATAATTCCCAGAAAGTCATACACAAATGTCCTCAAGGACACATGACACGGTGGATAGAGGCGTTAATTAGATCCAATGACAGGACCCAAAGAGCGTGAGTTCAATACCCGCTTATGGCAGTGGAGAACTTGAAGAAGGGAATTAACAGGAGATAACTGACATGCATTAGACATGGAACTAGAGCAGTCTCTTCTGGATGGTCTCCTTGTTTAAGTTGGTGAATGCTGCCATAATCCTTGTCATCAGTTCATCTTTGATGTTACAAGGAATCTTATTGTTCTCTCGCTCAACTGCGCCTCACACATAATAATCAAAGAGGTTGCAGTTGGGGAAGTTATGTGGCTAGATATAAGTGGTAATGTGGTCTGACAGCTGTGATTATGTTGTCCTGCAGAGTCCTATTGCCAGGCATAGGGTCTTCCAGCAGCCACCGTCTTGACCCAGGGCAGCATTAGGTATCTGTGTCGAGTCTGTGGTCCTGTGAAAAGATGAATGGATCGCTAAAACCACCTTTGTAATCACAATTAGACTAATCCAACTCTTTCCAAAAACTCTGTACTGTCCTCAGATGGACACCCAAAACACTCTGAAATGTTCGTATTGGCACTTCCGGCGCGAATGCCAAGCAGTCCAAATTTCTGGGGGAGTGAATTGCGTCAGGGTAGTTTTTTCTCATAGATGATGCCAAACAGGCCCTACTATAATGTGGAGTTGACAAAATCAAAATCAAAATTCAAAATATAAAATGGCGACAATTTACCCATCGCACGCTGTAGATAGATAGATAGATAGATAGGTAGATAGATAGATAGATTAAAGAATGGAATATCTTTGTTTTTTAAAAATGTATGTGTTCATTATAAGAAGATATTTGAGAAACTTAAAATGCAACCCATTCGACATCTTTCCGATGCTTTTCCACTAACTCGCTTACGAACAGAGTTGTGCAGTGCCTTAGTGGTTGATTAAGTTTAGCCAAGCAAGAACATTTCGTAGTGATACTTTAGGCCATCTTAATTCACTAGGATAAAACATTGTTTACCCTAGAGCAACTTTAGATAGAGGGTTACAGATTAAGAGGTAGAATTCATGCTGATATGTGACGAAGATAACGCTTAACCCTAAACTTAGAACAGGTTAAGATTGTAATGATCGGAGAAGCATACAGTTGGGAGTCGATTCCACAAATCAGAGGTTTGTGAGAAGAAGCTGCTCGATTGGAACTTACATATCATCAATGGAATACAAAGGGAATGAGGGTCGTTCGCTACAATGTGCGTTGAATGATGGGTCATAGCCCTTATGGTTAGAACTGGAAAAACTAAGAAATGTAATTCATCTAAGCACTTTCCATGGAATTAGCGACAGAGCAGTGATAGACTTGCGACATCTCGTCTGTGAGAAAGGAGTTCTAGCTTATAATAAACAGTCACCCACAAATGCGTGTAGAAGCTTTAGAACTCTACCCTGACTCGAAAGTAAAGACCGGGCAACTCAAGTCTATACATTGCACCAGTACTCCATATTCGGTTTTATCTGGCTCTTGTGAAGGCAGAGGATTTCAAGAGGAGTCAGGTACTTAGTGGAGAGATAAAGGGGAACGGGCCATTTTTCCAGTATCTTTAGCGATGGATTATAATATAAGGAGTAATTATTTATTTGTCTTTCAGCAGGAGTAATTTAGAATTTTTAGCGATACAATTAACTCTATTGTCACACGTAAGAAAGAGTTCTGCATTTTAAAATCACATATTTAAAAATTATACAGAAAAATATAAGACAAGCCTTGTCTTCATGACGGCTGTAACTATGTAATTTTGAATTTGTATGTGCCGTGTCCCTCCAGATGTGAGCGATCATGGCTCTCCACAGCTTTCTATCCATAGCAGCGTTTCTACCTTTGCCAAGTCTCACCACCACCCATTCCGACATCCATTCACACAAGGGGGCTGCCTTAGTCTTGACATGCCCTGTGAGTGTTAGGTATTCCATGCCTCCCTTCCTCATCATGTACCTAATATATTTCAGCTGTCTCTTTCTGATTCTGAATATAGGTGATTAAAATTGTATTGCTTATATTATCTTACTGAATAAAACTTTAGTCAGCCTAAGAATATAAATATTTTACATAGATGAGGTCCTTCATGTGAGCTGTACATTTTAGTACAATTTTTGCTTTATTATTATTATTATTATTATTATTATTATTACTATTATTATTATTTTCTTTGATTTCTGGCGTTTACACATTTCTTTCCGGGTCCCGCCCAGGGACCTAAGATTAGAAATGGCATCATGACACTTTCAACTGACAAAAAAAGAAAAAAAAAAATTACATAGATAAAGCCCTTCGTAAAGTGTAGGCTGTACTTGTCAGAACAGTTTTTTGTATCTCCTTGAGGCATGGACTTCCAGGAATCCCTTCACTTAGTCTACTGCAATCTTTTCCAACCAGTCCTAGGGCTCCAACTAGAACAGGGATTGTTGATGTACCCATATGCCACATTTTCGAGATGTCTTTATTATTATTATTATTATTATTTCCTTTGATTACTGTTGTATACACATTTACTTCCAGGTCCGAAACAGAGACCTAAGGTCAGAAATTTCTTCATGACATTTTCCACTGATCATTTTTATGTAAAAAAGCTAAGATCACACACATTATACATAGATAAATCTCTTCGTAGGGTGTGAGCTGTACTTGTGAGTACTGGTTTTTATATTTCTTTAAGACATTGGCTACAAGGAATTCCTTCAAAGAGTCTATCAGAACCTATTCCAGTCAAACCGATGGCTCCAACTTCAACTGGAAGTTTTGATGTCCTCACGAACCACATATTTGATATTTAAACTTCAAGTTCCTTGTACTTTGATAGTTTTTTTGAAGATCATCAAAGATACATTACAGACTGCAGGGACTGCCATGTCAATAAGAAGACATATTCCGATTTCCTGTTCTCTTATCACGATTTCTGGGCGATTAGCTTTGATTGTTCTGTTTGTGTGTATTGTAAAGTCCCATAAAATTGTTACGGGTCCTTTGTCTGGATGGTGTTCATACTAATTTCTTGCAGTTTCCTTTCCGTAAAGTTGCATATTTTCCAGTGCAGATACTGGTCCCCCTCTATAATGCCAGGTTTTATATTTAGTGGGTATCAATACCGTGCAACCTGACACAAGATGCCCAATTGTCTCTGGATATTTATCACAGAATTTGCATTTAGGGTTAACTTTTTAGTATGTTTGCTTGGTAATTTCTAGTTAGCAAGCATTGGTCACAGGCAGCAAGAATAGAACCTTTAATTTCAGCTTTTAATCTTGCACTACGTAACCACTGATGGATTCGGGTTCTGTCAACATCAGCTTGTTTGGTTCAGGCAGAGTTATTATTATTATTATTTTCTTTGATTTCTGACGTTTACGCATTTCTTTCCGGGTCCCGCCCAGGGACCTAAGGTTAGAAATGGCATCATGACACTTTCCACTGACAAAAATATATATATTACATAGATAAAGCCCTTCGTAAAGTGTGGGCTGTACTTGTCAGAACAATATTTTGTATCCCCTTGAAGCATGGACTTCCAGGAATCCCTTCAATTAGTCTACTGCAATCTTTTCCAACCAGTCCTAGGGCTCCAACTACAACAGGGATTGTTATTATTATTATTATTATTATTATTATTATTATTATTGTCATCATCATATTATAATTCTTCTTCTTCCTTCTTTCCGTAGTTAATTAATGCGTACGTTACTCTCTACCAATAGATAAATAATGGGCCATTTCTGTCTGTTTTCGAGGATAGACCCGTAATAGCTTGTCTGTCCCCTACTAAAAAAAACGGGAAAATTATGTATTTCAAAGGCGCTGTTTGGTTTTAAGGAATGGAAGGTAAAAAGAAAGAAAGTTAAAATAGAGGAGACGATATTTAACGTCTGCTTCAGTGAAATAGAAAAACGTGTCTATTCTCATCTGCACTCTCTCTAGTTTTTTGCATAATATACTTCATTCATATTCATGATTGTCACTGCAATGATGTGTTAAAGTCGTTTGGCTAAAACATTTATCGAACCAATAGAGAGTTGCTCATGAGTATTTTATAGTCATGGAAATCGAAAGCAGCTTATTCAACGGGGAATAAAGACTCATCAAAAAATTCAAATTATTATTATTATTATTATTGATGTTGTTTTCAAATCTCACCATTATCGATTACTCAGGAAGGTGACTTCTTGATGTTATCAGTCTGGAAGGGGCGACCCCAGCGTGCGGCACCTTTGGAAAGTGCCTGAAAATCATACTTCCGGTTGACCCAAGTGCTTGTCAGTGAAATTGGGTAGACGGAACCATTGGGTGCCGTCGATGGCTGTGCTAGCACGAAATCACAAGTCATCGTGACCGAGGGTTTGAGTGTGCTGGCCTTGTTCCGGCTGTTGATCACGCCAGATAAGACGCTCTCTCCCAGAAACTGCAACTAATGTCTGCTATGTATAGTTGCAGTATAAACCACAGTTAGTCTCTGTGGGTGATGAAACAAAACAAATGTGCCCAAGCAGGCGTCTGCAATGGGCATTAGCTAGCCCCCCCCATAGACGGCTTTCCTCAGATAAGTGTGACCAGCAATTGTATTTTGGTTAAATTTTCCTCGAAACTTTAAAAACCCTGATATTTGGTTAGTGGCTAAGGTTTTGGGAAATGGCTCGTTCCAAGAAATCCTCAGCCGTCTTTCATCGATGCAATTATCAATACAAGAATGTATGCGCGTGCAAAACAAATGCGTTTATCATTTTCGATTATGATAGACAGTAGCCATAAAATGCACAGCATCTTCACACAGTTACACGTACACACACTCTATCTCTCTCTCTCACACACACAAACACACACAAGCACACACACACACACACACACACACAAATATATATATATATATATATATATATAAAGAAAGAACAGTAAGATATATAATCCGGTGTTCTTATAGATATTTTTATTTTTACAAAATAGTGCTCAATGTAAATTTACAGAGCATTAATATTATAAATTAACTGATTTAAAATATGGTTTTTCCGCTACACAGCTCTAACCATGTTTCAAAAATGGAAGCTAAAAGCTTCGAATTTAATTTTGTAATTAAATTAAACCCAGTAATTTTTAAAATAAGTTACTCCAAAATTCGCTTGAGGATGAAATGAAACTAATGTCTTTATTTTAATTAGAAAATTAAATTGGAAGCTTTTAGCTTCCATTTTTGAAACATGATTAGAACTGTGTAGTGGAAAAAACCATATTTTAAAACAGTTAATTTATAATATATATATATATATATATATATATATATATATATATATATATATAAGTAAAATTCCAGTGTTCGAAGCATTCACTTTTTTTTAAAAAGTGCTCAATACAGATTAGAGCAATATATTATTATTATTATTATTATTATTATATACAAAGGCATCATAACAAAACATATTGAACTCGCTACGCAATACTTTTGTGTTTCGGCAACTTTGTGCCTCTTCAGGCGATGATAATTAAAAGGTGATTTTTAAGAAAATTTCAAAACCGATTTTACCTCCGAAACATAAATGCGGGAGTGGGGGTGAGAAAAAAAAAACAAAGTCAGAATTAAAAATAGACATGTAGGTTTGTCTTGATCAACCAATTAAAAGTCAGATCTACGCTAAATAGAAAATTAAGCCTTGAGGGTGGAGAAGGGGGAGTTATTTTTTCATGGCATAATAAACCGTAACGTAGATAGATCATTGACAATTGCGAAAAACGAGTAACAGGAAAATAAGATGTATATATATATATATATATATATATATATATATATATATATAGAGAGAGAGAGAGAGAGAGAGAAAGAAAGAAAGAGAGAGAGTAAATTAGACATCCGAGAATATTCATATTTCTCTCACTTAAACCGTCTTTGACACCCCCTCTTTAAAACTTCTCTCCTTTAAATTTTAATCCCCCCTTCATCTTTAGACCTTCCTGTTCTTCTCTCGTCTGTTACCCCTCCCTATAGCTTTCATTTACTCTAACATTCGTCCCACACTCTCATACATACACTCCCACTAAATTTTCTTTTTTATTCCTGGAGTTGTTTTTTTCTGTTCTCTTTTTGAATTTGTAGGTCTGATGAATTGGATCGTATTTACGATTCCAATGGAATAAATTATGACCATGGAATATTAATGTTTAAGCCATTTTATTACATATATGAGTGTGTGTGTGTGTGTGTGTGTGTGTGTGTGTGTGTGTGTGTGTGTGTGTGTGTGTGTGTTATATCAAAAATATTTTTACAATCTTTAGAGGCGGACAAAATGTATGTCCGCAAATCGTTCATTTTTTTTTTAGTTATTAGCCTTAAAGAAAGCTTACGGTAGATAACACCGTGTTGCTATATAGACTAGGTTATATTTGTCATTCGTGTACATTTGTGGCTAGTCTGTCCTCAGTGTTTACCGTGTGTAGTAGTAAGTTAACTGAGTTGTTTAAAAATGGCAGAATCTCTATATCTTGAGCAAGAAGATATCCTTTTTACATACGGCTGCGCGAATGTAATGGACGGCCGTATCAGATTAAATCTCCAGGCCAAAGGCAGCCGAATCATTCAACCTTTGTGGTGTTTATCGTTACGTTACTGTGACAGGATCAGTGACACCACAAACTATGAATGGAGGAAGACCGAGATCCGCTTCTACGCCTGGCCACGATCCTATTCTGCTGGCTGTCGAAGACGATCCCGATATCAGCACAGATCAAGTGGCCCTAGAAAGTCGTGCAGCCTCGCGTCCATTACCATTCGCGCGGTGGTATGTCAGTCGAGATGCTAATGTTTACTTCTGGATGTCAGGAGATTTGAATTTTGAACTAAACCCTTTATTTCGTCTACTGGGATAGATTGTTCTAGTTCCATGTGCCATGCCTCTTCCAGATATCTCAGTTATCTCCCTTTAACTCAACTCTCCAAGTTTTTGTTCCCTACTGCAGCAGCCAGATATTGAACTCACAACACGTTAGGTGAAGTCACTGGATCCAACCAAGATTTTATCCACTGTGCGGACACATCCGAATAAAGCGTGTCCCGTGGACCTAGAACGATTTAACTTGGTGGACGAAATAAAGCGTTCAGTTCAGAATTTTAATCATCTGAACAAGGCCGAAGCGTACAACGTAGGAAACGTTATGAATATGACAATAAAGATGAGGAAAACAGACCGAACATTGTAAATAATGTAAACAATGACAATATATCAACTCAGAAATATAGGCAATTAATTGTGATCTTCGGAAATTTAAGTATAATGTCAATTGTAATCTTCTGTCTCCTTGGATCCTGTTATTTTATGATCCTATCTCCTGAATAATGACTTTTCAGATTCTATAAGCCTCAATAACATCTTATGTCTCAGTGGGTTTATCGCCTTGCTTGGGGTGAAATTAGATAAAATCAATAAATATATACATATCCCTTCAGATTTAATAATTCCCGTTCTCTCGATTTACCGCCCATTTTCTGTTCATCTATCTTGATTTAACATTTAACTATTTCAATATCGTGAACACGATCCCATCGAGAAATAAAAAAAAAGCACTAAAATTTGTATAGTTAATTAGAGTTTTTGACGTATCTATAGACCAAGTTTGGGAAAGGTTTGGCATAGAGCCTACGAAACTGTCATGAAAGGGCATAGGTAAAGAAAATATACATTTACTTACCTTCCTATAAGCCATTTTTCATGGGTATTTACTGGTCGATCGATAAAAATATAGGTTAATAAAATGATGCAGAGGCTGGTTGAAAGGAAGTGACAGAGATTAAGAATTGGTCGATTGGCTTCTACCAAATGATTATACTATCAAGGAACGGTTATAGGAGTGATCGATATGTTTTCTAATGCTTATCGACCATTTCTAGCTTATCTAAAGACAGAGAATATTTTTAGATTGTAAATTTTTTTTTAGATAATAATAATAATAAATGTCTTACTAATTAAGCTCTAGCTGAGGGGAAGGGAGGATTTATTCCTAATCAGAATTTGATAAACATACAAGATGCTGCATATATATGATGTGGATGAAGAAAAATATCCGGAAAAACAAACAAAAATCCTAATATGCAACATAATATGTAACATAATTAACATTAGACGATATTCATGTTGACTTGAATATCGTCTAATGGTAATTATGTTTAGAAATATTTCCTGAAGAAGGCCTACTAGAACCGAAACGTCTGACGTTGACATAAAATTAACATTAAAACAGCATAACTGCATATTAGGATTTTTGTTTGTTTTTACGTATATTTTTCTTCATACTGTCGGATCTATATCCATATATTTGCTTACATATGATGTGGATATAAAGTGGGAGATCAATTCTATGTGGCAGTCAATATAAAAACTGATCCTTCACTATTTGCTCATAGCAGTTTATATACATTTATATTCTAGAGAATGCAAATAAATCTAAAATACACGCCTGTGTAGATAATCAATCTTCGATTGGTTGATTGATCCGTTTTCTACGGGTTGTCAAACCTTTGCATGTTATTAAAATACAGAAATATATTATTATATCGTAAGAATTATTTTTCGATAATAATTCGGAGGTACAAGTTTTACTAATTAACCCGTAGCAGGGGGAGAATAGTTGAATCCATACCTTCCCAAGTCTATTTGCGTGTAAGTGAATATCAAACGGGAATTGGAACACGGTACTCGGATTAAGAATTCCATACCATTATCCATTACACCACTCGTAATAACAGCACTTGGTATTCTCACGCGGCCATCCATCTGCAGGATGCGATGGGTAAGTTGTCGCCATTTTATATTTGTTTAATTTCACGCATGCGCGTTGTTTGTTTTTGATTTGGTCGACTGCACCGTATAGTCGAGTCAGTTGGGCACAGTCTGTGCGAAAAGGTGTACCATGACACAATTCACTCCGTCAGAAATTTGGAAACGGCATGCTGTACTGCCTCACCGGAATACGAACGTTTCAGATTGTTTAGGTGTCAATCTGAGGACAGTGCAGAGGATTCGGAAATAGTTGGATGAGTCTAATGTTAATAACGAAAGTGTTTGTAGTGATCACTAGTGATGGTGAGGTTATGGCCACATTCTTCTTCCCACAGGGCCTCAGACTCAACAGGGAGACCTACATCAAATGCCTCGCGGAGGGAGTGCTACCCTGGGTCAAAAGGGCGGATACTGGAAGACCTTATGTTTAGCAACAGGACAAGCAAGTGAAACAAGTCATAGCTGTCAGACAATTTCTGTGACCACATCACCCCTTACATCTGGCCACATAAATCCCCAGACTGCACCCCCTTGATTATTATGTGTAGGGTACAGTTGAGCGAGAGACCAACAGAACTCTTTGTAACGCCAAAGGTGAACTGAAGGCAAGGGTTATAGTAGCAATCGTCAAATTAAACAAGGAGACCAACCAGAAGAGTTGCAGGAGATACCGAAGTTGAAGGCAATGACTATTTTATTGAATAAATTGACTCTTTAGTATTTAAAGATATTTTTTGTGCAATTTCAGTAAATATATCTATTAAAATTAGACGTCAATGTTATTTTCATTTTTGCGTCATTTATATGACAATTTATCCATCGCACCCTGTAAGCTAATAAATAAATAATGTTTAACATTTTTGTTATAAGTTCTCAAGAATAAAAAACATGTATAAATTCACTTCATCATATGTTTCTAACCATCTGGACACCTAACTCCCCAGAGGGCACCCAGCTTGATTATTATGTGTGGGCCGCAGTTGATCGAGAGACATTGTAACATCAAAGATGAACTGATTATGGCAGAATTCACTAACTTAAACAAGGAGACTGTCCAGAAGTGTTGCAGAGGATTCTTAAATCGTCTGGTAGCCCTGGTTGAAGCCAATGGCGATTTTATTGAATAAATTTACTGTTTAGTATTTAAAGATATTTTTGTGTCATTTTGGTAAATATATCTGTTAAAATGAGACGTCAGTGTTATTTCCATTCTTGCGTAATTTAGACGACAATTTATCCATCGCACCCTGCAGGTATTGACCAAGCTTGACGTTGCTTAATTTTGGTGTTTCAACGTGATTTAGCCGTAAGTAGGTCTATGGGAATAAACTCAATTACGTAAATGCGTACGTATATATTTTTTTTTCATATAATTGTTCACTTGATACAAAGCCCAAGAGCAACTCAAGTTAGAAGGTTACTGAAGAAAGATTTTGGCGTACAAGTAGAGAGTAAGAGTTGCGTATTCTGTCTGAGATAGATAGATAGATAGATAGATAGATAGATAGATAGATAGATAGATAGATAGATATGAATACATAAAAATATTCAGATAAATAGGTAAATTGCACTAGACTTACATGAACATGCAAACAGATAGATAGATAGATAGATAGATAATGAATAGGCAACGATTGATAGGTAAGGAATAACCAAAATAGATAGATAGATAGATAAGCAAAAATAGATAAATAAATAATGAATACGCAAAAAGTTCATAGATAGATAGATAGATAGACAGATAGATCAGAAATAACCAAAGATAGATAGATAGATAATGAAAAACAAAAAAATGAGGCTAGCTAGCTATCAAGCTAGCTAGCTACATAGATAGATAGATAGATAGATAGATAGATAGATAGATAGATAGATAGATAGATAGATATGCATTCATAAACATTTAGATAAATATATAAATTGCACTAGATTTACATAAACATTCAAATAGATAGATAGATAGATAGATAGATAGATAGATAGATAGATAATGAATAGACAACGATTGATAGGTAAGGAATAACCAAAATAGATAGATAGATAGATAGATAGATAAGCAAAAATAGATAAATAAATAATGAATACGCAAAAAATTCATAGATAGATAGATAGATAGATAGATAGAAAGAAAATGAACAAAATGGGCTAGCTAGCTTGATAGCTAGCTAGCTACATAGATAGATAGATAGATAGATAGATAGATAGATAGATAGATAGATATGCATTCATAAACATTTAGATAAATATATAAATTGCACTATACTTACATAAACATGCAAATAGATAGATAGATAGATAGATAGATAGATAGATAGATAGACCGATGTCACAACTGCTTTCAGACCAATGCATCAAAGTCGCACTCTCTCCGTTTCTGACTGAAAATCAAGCCAGTTATCTTTTCAAAATGAGAATGGTTTTCTTGTAGTTAATAAATACCACAACGCTTATGGTCTGTATTGACTACTCTTATTGTCCCCATCTAGGGAAATTTTGTCGACTACTTGTCAATGGCTGGGAGCAAGCAAGGAATGATGGAAATTCTGCAATCCTAGCATTGCAGATGCATACCACACGCGGCGAAGATGTTCACTGAAGAATTTTAGAATGAGAAACACTCTTTTTTACCTGGAATTCTATCGTTCTCGCTAATTACTGATCCGTCAGTCAAGGGTCCAAGGAAAAGTCGTAACGACAACTTGCTTCTTTCCCACTTTTTTGCCAAAAATTATGACCATCGACTGACCCTATCAAATATATTGCATTTCAAAAATAGTATATACTTTCAACAAAGTATATAGTAGTATACCCTCTAATCTTTAACTTACTCTCCTCCATATTACTCACACAAAGTTACATAGATAGATAGGGAGAGGGAGAGAGAGGAGGAGGAGAGAGAGGGGGGAAGAGAGATGAGAAAGTAGAGAAAGATTGATTTTAAAAATGCCATGATTCTTCGGGACGTAATCGATCATTCACACCGATTAATTTTTGTTTATTTTTGTGTGAATTCCTAGTATTCTTTGAAAAGTTTGTGACCCTTCTTGGTAGAACAATTCAGAGATTTTCACCGTTTTTCTCTGATTAACCTGCTATTTAAGACATAGCAGAGGGGTGATAGATTCATGCCTTTCCCATTGGTATTTGGGCGAAAGTGAACACAGCAGGCTAAGCTGTAATTTGAACTCGATACATCGACTGCAACGTTACTCGGATATACATCCTAGACAGATATATTAAATGTTTGAAAAAGTAGACATTGTTGGTAGATAAAGAAAGATAGATAGATAGATAGATAACGAATAGACAAAATAGATAAGTAAATAATGAATAGGCAAAAAATAGATAATGCATAAGCAACAATAGATAGATAGGTAAAGATCTATGAATGTGCAAATATAAAATGATGAATAAACAAAGATAGATAGATAGATAGATAGATAGATAGATAGATAGATAGATAGATAGATAGATAGATATGAACAGACTGAGATAGATAGATAGATAGATAGATAGATAGATAGATAGATGAACATACTGAGATAGATAGATAGATAGATAGATAGATATAGATAGATAACAGACTGAGATATAGATAGATGAATAGATAGAGATAGATAGAACAGACTGAGATAGATAGATAGATGAATAGATAGATAGATAGATAGATGAACAGACTGATAGATAGATGGATAGATAGATAGATAGATAGATGAATAGACAGACATAGATAGATAGATAGATGGATAGAGATAGATAGATAGATAGAACAGACTGAGATAGATAGATGGATAGATGAATGGATAGATAGATAGACTGGGATAGATGGATAGATAGATAGATGAATGGATGGATGGATAGATGAATGATATGTGAACAGACTGAGATAGATGGATATGGATGGATAGATAGATAGATGGATAGATGGATGTGAACAGACTGAGATGGATGGATAGATGGATGGATTGGATGGATGGATGTGGACAGACTGAGATAGATAGATGGATAGATAGATGGATAGATAATGATAGGCAACGACTGATAGATAAGGAATAACCATAGATAGATAGATAGATAGATGGATAGATAGATAGATAGATAGATATGAACAGACTGAGATAGATAGATAGATAGATAGATAGATAGATAGATAGATAGATAGATAGATAGATAGATCGCACAGAAATAAGTTTGTTAAAAACTTTGGCCAAGTGCATTAATGCCAACAGTACCATGAAGCTATTACAAGTAAAACCGTTATCGGTGCATCTCTTGCTGAGATCCAATCTCTTTGGCCACTTTAGCATTTTGTCTGAATGATACTTTGTTTGGACTGGGGCCAACTCGAGTTGATTGATTGCTTCGAAATTTAGTCACTCGTTTTAGACAGCCGGTGAATAATAACGACCCAGCGTGAAAGGACATATAGCAGTATCGTCGGAACATCGCGAGGAATGAAAAAAGTAATCATGTTCTTTGCATGATTGCCCGTTTATCTATACCACAAGGGCATCGCAGATAGAATGACGACAGTACTGAAGGATGCGCGATACGAGGTCGCAATCAAGTTTCCTATTCGTTAACATTTTTATGGAAAACATTCTTTTTCAGTTGGTTCATTATAGGAGAATCTGAGCAAAAATTAAGAATCCATTCAAAATCGCTGTTTCCGGAAGGAAAGCATTTCAAATTAGAATCTTCTTTTTGCATTTTTAATCTTCAAAATTAACCTTTTACAACGGCTCAACTGGCATGTATTAAAATATTTAAAATATCGAGATTTGAATTACCGTTTAAAAATTCAAGTAAATAAACGCATGAATTGATGTCATTGAATTTTTCAAATTACGTAATTATGGTTTTCTAAATGTCTTGTTAAGAAGCGTTTACGATATGATATGATATTATATATTAATATGTAATATATACGATAATAAATGTGTTACTATATTATCAAAATATAATATGTATGTTCATATAATCTAATTTAAAAATGGTATATACAGATGGATGCTGAAATATTATCGACTCAATTCACTTCCTATGTTTGAAGTATTGAAATATTGATTTTGAAAAGTGGATCAGACTGAAAACCTGACATAACTTTTTGTGAAAAAAAAAAAATATGTGTGTGTGTGTGTGTGTGTGTGTGTGTGTGTGTGTGTGTGTGTGTGCATATATATATATATATATATATATATATATATTTATATTTGGTTGGATAGATGTGAGTTTGTGACCCTGGGTCTCACGCTTTATCGATCGTCAGACAAACTGATTACTGATATTGAGCGCTTTCTAATAAGTACCGCGCATATAATATATAACTAAGTATACATATATATTTATTTATATTTATATACATGTGTGTGTGTGTGTGTGTGTGTGTGTGTGTGTGTGTGTGTGTGTGTGTGTATTCACCATCTATTGGGGGTTAAGTTGTCTGTTTGTATGTATATGTTTCTGTAAATTCAGTCTCAGATAAGATTGAAAGCACTTGGGAAAATAAAAACTATTTGAAAGAAAATTTTGGTAGTTTTCTTAATCAATTTTCTAAGGCTACCAAGCAATTAATCGGCGAACTTGAAAGGATCACAACGAAAATTAATCTAATTATTTAACCAAATCTGTTTGAATGAAAAATATGCTGCCTAAGTATACACAATATATATATATATATATATATATATATATATATATATATATATACTAGCAGCATGGTCCGGCGTTGCCTGTGCTTGATTCAAAAATCGTACGACTCATGCAGCAATCGCTATCACTTGACTTAAAATATTTTTGTCCTTCCTTGCCTTTAAAGGAGCGCCCTTTGCCGTGCTGATTTTGCTACCTGCCTTAATTCTTGCCTATCTCACACAGCGAATTTTTTCTAAGCTCTATACTAAACATTAAATCTGTTACGAAAAAACTAAACAAAATGAACCCAAAACGATCAGCTTTAAAAAAGGACTCGTAACTGGAAAAAGCGAATGAAAAAAGAATGATAACAACAAATACTTTTTCACACCCAACCCAGTTTTGCGGAATCAGGATCAACGTTGTGTTTAAGCAAGCGAATGAGCCAATTGGAGTAAAGTGCCATGCAGATTTAAATTTTTCCCACTTGTGACGAATACAGCTATCGATTTTTTTTTTTTTTTGCATGCTAGCATGTTAGTTAACATTCGTGTCAGTCAGCTGTTGGCTATCGCGCTGGCCAATAGAATCTTCCTGCCTATTCGTGGCAGCCAGCTATTGGCTCTCACTCTGGCCAGTAGAAAAGGGCTGCAAACTACATGAAAGCTGCCGTAGAAGCATGAAAAAATCGATTATTTCCAGTATCGATGGAAGTTGGGAAATGCAAAGTTGGTCTTGGCCTTCCCGCTACCTTGGAGCATGTGCATGTAAATTTTGGTGCAAATCCGTCGAAAATTGCGGCCGTGCATTCGTTACACACACATCCTGCCTTTTATAGATAGAGATATATACATACATACATGTTGTAACACCCTTTTTAACATGTACTTATACGAGTTAACTTGAATACAAAAAAAGGCCAGATTTTTAAGACAAGGATACATTTTCTCATTAGGTTTATGCCTTTACGGCTAGATGATCCTGTGGTGGGTTAACACCACAAAGCTTTGCTAGTTTCGCCAAGAAGTGGTTACGTGCAGCTTTCAAAGACCTATAAAAAGTGGGTCCTCCTGTCCTCATATTCTTCTCTCTCCTCTCCGCCCAGCATGCTGTAGCGACGACACCAACTGGGACCTCCCGTGTATGGCGATATATTTCCTCTTAGTCGTTGAGCTTTTCTCCCACACACAAGCACAAACATGCGCGCGCATATATCGGCCTCGCATTTGCTAACTTTTAATGTCTTCTTGTTTTGAATGAATAGTGCATTTTTCTCTCTTGTTTTATAAAATAAAAAATATATATAATATCGTATTGTTAAAATTTCCACCATTTTTTTTTTTTTTTTTGCGTGTGTATATATTGCTCGCCACAGCTTTTAGGCAAGTTAGGAGCAAATAAGCAACAACTTTAAGAGAAGACCTATCGGTTCGAAAGATTCATGAAAATGTCAGTATCTTTATAAAGAACCCCGTTTCTGCAACTTTATTCGTGGGGAGATTGCCCAGCATATTCTGCCATGTAAGCGAGTGGATAAAACATAGCAATCCAGCGCTCTTTTCTTTGCTTCTAATATAATTTTCCGTTTCTTGATACCCTGCTTAGCTTCGTGAGTTCAATGCACGTTCAGATCTCGGTGTCGCATTTTCCTCTGTTAAAAGGCTTCCCAGACGTTTAACCTTCTGCGCCTGATTGATGTTGGTATCGCCAATTCGTAGCTGGAATCTTAGGCTTTTTCTCTTGCTAATAACAATACTTTCTGGGTTTTTTTTTATTTGTTTTTTTTTGGGGGGTTTTTTTTGGTTTTTTTGCAATTGGTAGTTAACCCCTTTTTTCTCGCTTTCTTCAACCATCCTCTGCAGGATGTTTTGTAGTTTCCTTGTTGAGGAGGTCAACACACTGTCATCTCAGTTATGTGCCATGCTTGATATCTTTCGAGTAGATTGCCATTTCTTTCTACATCCAAGGCTATAAAACCCAGTCTGTCCTGCTATTTACCCATAGCTGAAAGGAGAAGAAGAGGATTCATACCTTTCCCAAGGGTATTATCATGTAAGTGAATGAAATGGATTCGACTGGAATTCGAACTCGCCTCTCCGATTCCTCAATCCAGCCGCTATAGTTGGTTATTATTACATTTATTTGGAACAATATAATATATAACCACATCTCACTCACTCTCTCTCTCTCTCTCTCTCTCTATATATATATATATATATATATATATATATATATATATATATACATATATATATATATATATATATATATATATATATATATATATATATATCGATCGAAATAAAAGTGTAAAATTTAATATTACCAGACATTAAAAAATAAAAATAAAACAAAACACAAGGGGAAGCAACCGGTTTCGCTCCCGCTCTTCAGGCTTCAACAGGAGATTTAAAATTAATGCAGAAAAATGTATAATAGAGGAATTGGGAGGGGAGAAAAAATTTACGTATTTATATATATATATATATATATATATATACACACAATATATATGCAGAAGGAACTAGAGACAGATGACAGCGAGTCCCAACAAGCTTGCAGGGACCCGATGCACTTTACATCAGGTCCCCAAGCCTTCTTTGTGCAAACACCGTGAGTGATTGTTGGGACTCGCTGTCATCTGTCTCTAGTTCCTTCTGCATATATATTGTATATATATATATATATATATATACGTAAAAATTTTCTGCCCCCCCCATTCCTCTATTTTGTGTTTTTTTTTTTTTAATATGTCTGGTAATATTAAATTTTACACTTTATTTTGATCATTAAATTTTGTACCTACAAAAATATCTTTAAATATATATATATATATATATATATATATATATATATATGCCGAGCAATTTATGTTTAGTCAGTTATGTCCCATGCGTGATACTCGCTTAGACAATCATGTATCTCTCGATAAATGACTGATGTGGCAATTTTTTTTCCCGCAGTTTCCTGTCATTTCTTTCTGCAGTAGACCAGTTGCCATCCAAGGCTACAGAACCCATTCGGTCCCGCTATTTACCCATAGCTGAGATAGGGGGGAGAAGAGGATTCATACCTTCCTTAAACGGCTCTCTATTACTCCACCGTTCCCCCCTTACGTAATTACATAATTAATATTGTTAAGATTACGTTCACCCATAACAAATCCTGGTAGGGTCGCCAGTTCCTTCAGCATAAGTAGGTTAATAAATCCGGGGAAAAGGTGCATCCTTGTCTCACGCCGCTTTCTAATTTTGTATTACTACTCAATCGATATTTTTATTCGGATGCAGTCGGTTTACTTTCCAAATAGATCGAGTTTTCCTACAAGTTCAAATAACTGGTGCCGTAACTTTTACTAAAACATATTTTGAATCAGTATCACCCGGGGAAATTTGGTTGATTTTGTATGTCGACCCCCATATTAGACTAATTAATATCGACTTATTTATTACTCAGTATTAATAATCAATCTGAACAGTTTTGCATCAACATCCAGACAATTCAATCAAGGGAATTCTTTTCAACGAACGCGTCAAATCCCAAGTAGTCTAAATCAATCTCCCTCGGAAGGAATTTGGTTCATTTTACCTTAATTCCAACAAAGATGGAGCAATCATCATCTGAGCGTAAATATTCTAAATAAATCAACACATTTCTTCGCCTTAGTGAACTTGATCATTCGCTTTTCTTTTCGTTTCTTTTTAACTTCCTTACTTACCTCCACAATAAATACATACATATAGCGATTTTCCAAGCGTAGCTTAGATGTGGCACGAAAGTAGAGGGCACCCAGTGAGGATCGAACTCAAAACTCAGTCGTAATTGTTCTAAAGAGACAATCTTGCTAACCGTTACACCGCCTCGAGGTGCCCATATATATATATATTTGTTGTTAATATTCTTTTTTCATTCGGTTTTTCCAGTTACAAGTCTTTTTTTTAAAGCTGATCGTTTTGTGTTCATTTTGTTTAGTTCTTTTTTCGTAACAGATTTAATGTTTAGTATAGAGCTTAGAAAAAAATCGCAGTGTGAGATAGGCAAGAAGTAAGGCCTGTAGCAACATCAGCCCGGCAAAGGGCACTCCTTTAAAGGCAAGGAAAAGCAAAAATATTTTAAGTCAAGT
>CAHIKZ030000375.1:892500-905000 GCA_903632075.3 Acanthosepion pharaonis | reverse complement strand
AAGCTCAGGTGAAGTCCATAGCCGATGACCACGCTGGAAAGCTCAACTGAAGACCATGGCTGATGACCACTAGGAAAGCTCAGATGAAGTCCATAGCCGATGACCATTGCAACTGAAAACCATAGCTGATGACCATAGGAAAGCTCAGATGAAGTCCATAGCCGATGACCACGTTGGAAAGCTAACTGATACCATATATGATGACCACTAGGAAAGCTCAGGTGAAGTCCATAGCCGATGACCACTTAGTAGTGACTGATGACCACTAAAGCTCAGGGGGCTGATGAAGTCCTATAGCCGATGACCACGCTGGAAAGCTCAACTGAAGACCATGGCTGATGACCACTTAGGAAAGCTCAGGTGAAGTCCATATCCATGGCTGATGACCACTTAGGAAAATGAAGTCCATGACTTGATTTGGAAATAATCAAAGTGAAGACCATGGCCGATGACCACTTAGGAAAGCTCCAAAAAGTCCATAGCCATAGATGACCACGTTGGAAAAGCTCAAAAGACCATGGCTGATGACCACTAAGGAAAGCTCAGATGAAGTCCATAGCCGATGACCACGTTGGAAAGCTCAACTGAAGACCATGGCTGATGACCACTTAGGAAAGCTCAGAAAGTCCATAGCCGATCCATAAGACCATGATGACCACTTAGGAAAGCTCAGGTGGTCCATAGCCGATGACCAAAAGCTCAACTGAAACCAAATGATGACCACTTAGGAAAGCTCAGGTGAAGTCCATAGCCGATGACCACGTTGGAAAGCTCAAAAGACCATGGATGACCACTTAGGAAAGCTCAGAAGTCCAAAAGTGCTCAGTACATAGCCGATGACCACGCTGGAAAGCTCAACTGAAAACCATGACTGATGACCACTTAGGAAAGCTCAGATGAAGTCCATAGCCGAACCACGTTGAAAAGGTTTCCATGGCTGATGACCACTTAGGAAAGCTCAGGTGAAGTCCATAGCCGATGACCACGCTGGAAAGCTCAACTGAAAACCATGGCTGAAAACCATGGAAAAGAACGGAATATTTATTAGGAAAGGGGTGAAGTCCATATTTATGACCACGCTGGAAAGCTCAAAAGACCAAAAAAAGGAATCAAGTGAAGTCCATAGCCGATGACCACGCTGGAAAGAAGACCATGGCTGATGACCACTTAGGAAAGCTCAGGTGAAGTCATGGCTGAACCACGTTGGAAAACTGAAGACCATGGCTGATGACCACTTAGGAAAGCTGAACCATAGCCGATGACCACGTTGGAAAGCTCAACTTATGAGGTGAAGTCCATAGCCGATGACCACGCTGGAAAGCTGATTTCATCAAGATTCCATAGCTGATGACCACGCTGGAAAGCTCAAGTGAAAGTGACTGATTCCATGCTCAGGTGAAGTCCATAGCCGATGACCACGTTAAAGCTCAACTGAAGACCATGGCTGATGACCACTCAGGAAAGCTCCAATGAAGTCCATAGCCATGAACCACTTAGGAAAGCTCAGATGAAGTCCATTTCCAGTAAGATATGGCTGATGACCAATTTAAGCTCAGGTGAAGCCGATGACCACGCTGGAAAGCTCAACTGAAGACCATGGCTGATGATGACCATTTGAAGTCCATAGCCGATGACCACGCTGGAAAGCTCAACTGAAGACCATGATGAGTCCAGGAAGTCCGATGACCACGCTGGAAAGCTCAACTGAAGACCATGGCTGATGACCACTAGGAAAGCTATGATGGCTGATAAAGACCATATATCCATAGCCGATATTGGAAAGCTAACTGAAAACCATGACTGATGACCACTTAGGAAAGCTCAGGTGAAGTCCATAGCCGATGACCACGTTGGAAAGCTCAACTGAAGACCATGGCTGATGACCACTAAAAAACTGTTTAAGTCCATATTGACCACGCTGGAAAGCTCAAGTAAAACCATGACTGATGACCACTTAGAAAGTCCCATAGATGACCACGCTGGAAACTGAAGACCATGGTTGACCACTTAGGAAAGCTGAGGTGAAAAAACCACGTTGGAAAGCTCAACTGAAACCATGGTATGACCACTATAACTTTAAAGACCATGGGACTGATGACCACTTTAGGAAAGCTCAGGTGAAGTCCATAGCCGATGACCACGTTTGAAGACCATGGCTGATGACCATTTTCAGGTGAAGTCCAAAGCCGATGACCACGTTGAAAGCCTACCATGGCTGATGACCACTTTAGACCATAGTCACGAGGACCACGTTGGAAAGCTCAACTGAAGACCATGGCGATGACCACTATGAAAGCTTCAGGTGAAGTCCATAACCACTTATAAAAGCCAAAAGACCATGGCTGATGACCATAGGAAAGCTCAGATGAAGTCCATAGCTTTGAAGACCATGGCTTTTTTCCACGTTGGAAAGCTCAACTCCACATGAGCTGATGACCATGGCCGAGGATGAAAGCTCATGGCTGATGACCCAGTCCATATTCGATGACCACGCTCAACTGAAAGGCTGATGACCACTTAGAAAGCTCAGGTGAACTGAAAGATGACCATTAATTTGAAGTCCATCTCAAGAAAACCATGACTGATGACCACTTTCAGGTGAAATCTTAAACTGGCTGAAGACCATGGCTGATGACCACTAGGAAGTCCAGGTTGGAAAGCTCAAGTGAAAACCATGACTGATGACCACCAAAGCTCAGGTGAAGTCCATAGCCGATGACCACGTTGGAAAGCTCAACTGAAGACCATGGCTGATGACCATGGAAAGCTCAGGTGAAGTCCATAGCCGATGACCACGCTGGAAAGCTCAACTAAAACCATGGCTGATGACCACTTAGGAAAGCTCAGGTGAAGTCCATAGCCGATGACCACGCTGGAAAGCTCAACTGAAGACCATGAGATGACCAGGTGAAGTCCATAGCCGAGTTGGAAAGCTCAACTGAAGACCATGGCTGATGACCACTTAAAAGCTCAGGTGAAGTCCATAGCCGATGACGCTGGAAAGCTTGACCACTTGGAAAGTCAAAGTCCAAGCCACGTTGGAAAGCTAACTGACCACTCTCAGATGAAGTCCATAGCCGATGACCACGTTGGAAAGCTCAACTGAAGACCATGACTGATGACCACTTAGGAAAGCTCAGGTGAAGTCCATATGACCACGTTGGAAAGCGATTGGAAGACCATTGAAAAGCTCAGATGAAGTCCATAGCCGATGACCACGTTGGACGGCTGATGACCACTTAGGTATCCGTTGACCACGCTGGAAAGCTCAAGTGAAAACAAAAACCACAGAGGTATCCATGGCTCAGGTACCACGCTGGGTTTGAGGCTCAGATGAAGTCCAAACCACTACAGGCTGATGACCACTTAGAAAGCTCAGGTGAAATAGCCGATGACCACGCTGGAAAGCTAAAACCATGACTGATGACCACTTTCCATAGCCGATGACCACGCTGGAAAGCTCAACTGAAGACCATGGCTGATGACCATTAGCCCATGACTACGAAGTCCATGAAGACCAGACCATGGCTGATGACCACTTAGCTCAAAGTCCAGAGGACCACGTTGGAAATCAAATAAAGTCCATGACTTAAAAGACTTTTAGAAAGAAGTCCATACATGACCACGTTGGAAAGCCCAGGTGAAGTGAGGTGAAGTCCATGACTGTGACACTGACCACTTAGAAATCCGAAGGCGATGACCACGCTGGAAAGCTAACTGAAGACCATGGCTGATGATGCCTTCCATAGCATGACCACGCTGGAAAGCTCTAAGAAACCATGACTGATGACCACTTAGGAAAAGCCATAGAAAAACTTGATGACCACGTTGAAACTCAACTGAAAAAGGACCAAGACCATGAGATGACCACTTAGGAAAGTCTCTTAAGTCATAAGCCGATGACCACGCTGGAAAGCCCCCATGACTGATGACCAGGAAAGCTCAATAGCCGATGACCACGCTGGAAAGCTAATTTGACCACCATAAAGAAAGAAAGCCATAGCAGATGACCACGCTGGAAGCAACTGAAGACCATGGCTGATGTCCACTAAAACCGATGACCACGTTGGAAAGCTCAACTGAAGACCATGGCTGATGACCACTTAGGAAAGCTCAGGGTGAAGTCCATAGCCGATGACCACGCTGGAAAGCTCAACATGGCTGATGACCACTCCACCATAGCCGAGGACCACGGAAAGCTCAACTGAAGACCATGGGATGACCACTTAGGAAAGCTCAGGTGAAGTCCAT
Organism: Acanthosepion pharaonis; assembly: GCA_903632075.3. Lineage (NCBI taxonomy): Eukaryota > Metazoa > Mollusca > Cephalopoda > Sepiida > Sepiidae > Acanthosepion > Acanthosepion pharaonis. Next base: position 900,749 of record CAHIKZ030000375.1, on the reverse strand, counting down.
AGCCGATGACCACGCTGGAACGCTCAACTGAAGACCATGGCTGATGACCACTTAGGAAAAGGTGAAGTCCATCCGAGGTGGAAAGCTCAAATGACCAAAAGCTCAACTGAAGACCATGGCTGATGACCACTTGAAAGCTCAGATGAAGTCCAAGATGACCACGCTGGAAAACTTTGACCACTAGGGCAAGCTAATGAAGTCCAAGCCGACATGAAGACCATGATGACCACTTAGGAAAGCTCAGGTGAAGTCCATAGCCGATGACCACGGGACCAGCTGGAAAGCTCAAAAAACCATGACCACGCTGATGACCACCATTGATGGGCAAGCTCAGGTGAAGTCCATAGCCGATGACCACGTTGAAAGCTGAACTGAAGACCATGGCATTAGGAAAGCTTTATGAAGTCCATAATGACCACATGAAAGACCACGTTGAAAGCAACTGAAGACCATGGCTGATGACCACTTAGGAAAGCTCAGGTGAAGTCCATAGCCGATGACCACGCTGGAAAGCTCAACTGAAGACCATGGCTGATGACCACTTAGAAAGCTCAGGTTTTTGACCACGCTGAAAGTCCAACTGAAGACCATGGCTGATGACCACTTAGGAAAGCTCAGGTGAAGTCCATAGCCGATGACCACGCTGGAAAGCTCAACTGAAGACCATTGGCCATGATGACCACTTAGGAAAGCTCAGGTGAAGTCCAAGTCCATGGAAAGCTCAACTGAAAATGACCATGACCATGACCATAGCCGAGGACCACGTTGGAAAGCTCAACTGAAGCTCAGGTGAAGTCCATAGCCGATGACCACGCTGGAAAGCTCAACTGAAGACCATGGCTGATGACCACTTAGGAAAGCTCAGGTGAAGTCCATAGCCGATGACCACGCTGGAAAGCTCAACTGAAAACCATGGCTGATGACCACTTAGGAAAGCTCAGGTGAAGTCCATAGCCGATGACCACGTTGGAAAGCTCAACTGAAGACCATGGCTGATGACCACTTAGGAAAGCTCAGATGAAGTCCATGACCACGCTGAAAGCGATGAAAACACGTTGGAAAGCCCAGGTGAAGACCATAGCTGATGACCACGCTGGAAAGAACTGAAGACCATGGCATGACCACTTAGGAAAGCTGAAGTCCATAGCCGATGACCACGTTGGAAAGCTCAACTGAAGACCATGGCTGATGACCACTTAGGAAAAGTCCATAGCCGATGACCACGTGAAAGCCCAAGTGAAAGAACCATGACCATGACCACTGGAAAGCTCAACTGAAAACCATGGCCACGCTGAAAGCTGAAAACCATGACTGATGACCACTTAGGAAAGCTCAGGTGAAGTCCATAGCCGATGACCACGCTGAAAGATGGCTGATGACCACTTGATCCATAAACCATGACTGATGACCACTTAGGAAAGCAAGGCCGAAACCAGGTGAAGTCCATAGCCGATGACCACGCTGGAAGATGACCAAGGAAAGACCATGGCTGATGACCACTTAGGAAAAAAAGTGACCAAAAAGCCAGGTGGGAATTAGGTGAAGTCCATAGCCGATGACCACGCTTGGAAAGGCTGATGACCAACTCAGAAGTCCATAGCTGATGACCACGTTGGAGACCATAACTGAAAGCCATGACTGATGAAGTCCATAGCCGATGACCACGACCACTGTTGGAAAGCTCAACCAAAGACCATGGCTGATGACCACTTAGGAAAGCTCAGGTGAAGTCCATAGCCGATGACCACGTAAAGACCATGACCACCATGGATGACCACGCTGGAAAGCAACTGAAAACCATGGCTGATGACCACTTAGAAGTCCATAGCCGATGACCACGCTGGAAAGCTCAAGTGAAAACCATGACTGATGACCACTTAGGAAAGCTCAGGTGAAGTCCATAGCCGATGACCACGCTGGAAAGCTCAACTGAAGACCATGGCTGATGACCACTTAGGAAAGCTCAGGTGAAGTCCATAGCCGATGACCACGTTGGAAAGCTCAACTGAAGACCATGGCTGATGACCACTTAGACCACCATAGCCGAGGACCAAAAAGCTCAGATGAAGACCATAGCTGATGACCACGTTGGAAAGCAACTGAAACAACTGAAGACCATGGCTGATGACCACTTAGGAAAACCATGACTGATGACCACTTAGGAAGTGAAGTCCATGGAGCCGATGACCACTTAGGAAAGCTCAGGTGAAGTCCATAGGAAAGACTGATGACCACTGAAACTCCACGCTGGAAAACCTGAAGACCATGGCTGATGACCACTTAGGAAAGCTCAGGTGAAGTCCATAGCCGATGACCACGCTGGAAAGCTCAAGTGAAAACCATGACTGATGACCACTTAGGAAAGCTCAGGTGAAGTCCATAGCCGATGACCACGCTGGAAAGCTCAACTGAAGACCATGGCTGATGACCACTTAGGAAAGCTCAGGTGAAGTCCATAGCCGATGACCACGCTGGAAAGGGAAGACCATGGCTGATGACCACTTAGGAAAGCTCAGGTGAAGTCCATAGCCGATGACCACGGAAAGCTGGAAAGCTCAAAAGCTGAAACCATGGCTGATGACCACTGAAAAGCCATAATGATGACCACGTTGGAACCAAGCTCAGATGAAGTCCATAGCCGATGACCACGTTGGAAAGCTCAACTGAAGACCATGGCTGATGACCACTTAGGAAAGCTCAGGTGAAGTCCATAGCCGATGACCACGCTGGAAAGCTCAACTGAAGACCATGACTGATGACCACTTAGGAAAGCTCAGGTGAAGTCCATAGCCGAGGACCACGACCATGGAAAGCTCAACTGAAGACCATAGCTCAGGTGAAGTCCATAGCCGATGACCACGCTGAAAGCCAACTGAAGACCATGGATGACCACTTGAGGTGAAGTCCATAGCCGATGACCACGTTGGAAACCCAAACCATGAAGAACATGAGACCACTTAGGCTCAGATGAAGTCCATAGCCGATGACCACGCTGAAAGCTCAACTGAAGACCATGGCTGATGACCACTTAGGAAAGCTCAGGTGAAGTCCATAGCCGATGACCACGTTGGAAAGCTCAACTGAAGACCACACTCAGGAAAGCTAGGAAAGCGCTGGAAAAGCTCAACTGAAGACCATGGCTGATGACCACTTAGGAAAGCTCAGGTGAAGTCCATAGCCGATGACCACGTTGGAAAGCTCAACTGAAGACCATGCTGATGACCACTTAGGAAAGCTCAGGTGAAGTCCATAGCCGATGACCAGCTGAAGACCATGGCTGATGACCACTTAAGGCCAAGGAAATATAGCTTAAAACTCAACTGAAGTCCAGGAGAAATCCAAAGTGGCCATGGCTGATGACCATGAAGGGAACCATGATGAAGTCCATGGCCGATGACCACGTCGGAAACCCATAACTGATGACCACCTACGAAAGTTCAGGTGAAGACCATAGCCGATGACCACAAAGGGAAGCACTGGTGAAGTCCATGGCTGACGACAGGTAGGAAACCCATGCTGAAGACCATGGCCGATGAACATGTAGTTGAAGCTAATGTCTGTTGAAGCTAATGGCCAATGACCACCTAGGAAAGCTTAGGTGAAAACCATGGCCACGTAAGTAACCTCTGCTGAAGTCTATGACCGATGACGGCCAAGGAAAGCTCAGGAGAAATCCATGGCCACTGACCACGTAGGAAACCTCTGCTGTATTCCATGGCCGATGACCACGTAGAAAAGCTCAGGTGAAGACCATTGCCAATGAACATGAAGGTAAACTCAGGTGAAGTCCATGGCCGATGACCACTTAGGAGAACTCTCTTGAGGCCCATGGCCGATGACCACGTAGGAAACCGGTCCTGAAATCGTAAAACAAAGGGACTGCTTAAAGCTTGCGTATGAGTATAAAGAGTATGTTTTTGGAGAGCATAAGATAAAAGAAAAATCGACCTATTTGGGTCTAATAGTATCCAACGAGAAATGTGTTCAATAAGCTAGTGTTTGGTAGCAACTATCAACGTTGCGCCAGCTTTGCAAGAGAAAATAAAAGTCAATCACTTCCATGTGTAGGATGAAACTTTGTATACTAATAATGCTTACGGTCACATCATGTTGACACACCGGTTAAGCTACGTCAGACCTGGATGGGTGACCGCTTGCGAATGCCTGATACTGTGAGGGTGGTGTAATGCAGAATAAGTCGAAATTGTTAATCGGAGAATCGAGTTCCAATTCCAGGTGTTCTTTATATTTACTTAAGCGCAAATACCCCGAGGAAATACCCTGCATATTAATTAGTAAAACTTTTATCATTAAACCATTATTATCTCAAAACAATTTCTTAGAATCGAAAAATATTTTCTGGCTTTAAATTACCTGAAAGGGTTGATAAGCCGTAGAAAACAAAACAATCAATCAACCGAAGTATTCCTATGTCTCTTCAAATTTTAGTTTCACATTGTAAATCTTTTGTTAAAACTCTTGCAAGGTATTTTCTGAATATAAAATTTTAACCAAGGAAATTGAACCGCAAAAAGACTCAGGATATTCGCTGAAACAAATTGAAAGAACGACTATAGCCGACAAGGTGGAGACGGAGAGAAATAAAGGCGTATTTAACATTCACCAATCTTCTCCAAAAGTTTTTCAGTTTTAATTCTTCAGCCTCAAACGTCGGAAATATCAAAGAAATGTACGTTTTCTTTCAATGTTCTATATTCGTTTTCTCTTGATTTTATTGTTGGCAAGATCACATGAAAGATGGAAAAGATCCGTTAAAAGTGATATTGATTTTAGACGCTGTCTAACAGACATATGTAATTTCTATAAGTTTCTACGAAGGTGAAGATGTCTTGTCTGTGATCGAGGATAGAGACTGACGGCATGTGTATCGACAGAAACGGGCGTTTAGATCATTTCAGGTTATTATGTGTAGGTATGTTATTCCCTCATTATATCGATGTTTACTAATCTCGACTTACGTAGTGGCTATCTATCTATCTATCTATCTATCTATCTATCTATCTATCCTAATCCATATCTATCTATCTATCTATCTATCTATCTATCTATCTATCTATCCTAAACCATATCTATCTATCTATCTCAGCCTGTTCATAACTATCTATCTATATATCTATCTATCGATCTATCCTAGTCCATATCTATCTATCTATCTATCTATCTATCTATCTATCTATCTATCTATCTATCTATCTCAGCCTGTTCATAACTATCTATCTATATATCTATCGATCTATCCTAGTCCATATCTATCTATCTATCTATCTATCTATCTATCTATCTATCTATCTATTCTATCTATCATTCTAGACCATCTATCTATCTATTGTATCATATTATGTAACGATCGATTCAGAGCGTGACACTTAAAATCAAGTTTTATTATGGATTTTAATGTTTTTAAGCATATATATATATATATATATATATATATATATATATATATATATATATATATATACTTCTACGAACACTGATTAAATGTGCAGGAGGTGCAATGGATATAACGACTCGGAAGTGAATATCGGAGAGCCGAGTTCTAATTCCAATCAGGTCCGTTATATTTCCTTACGCGCTATACGCTTTGGAAAGCGATGAATCCACATCTTTCCCCACTAGCTATAGGTTAATTAGTAGAACTTGCATCCGTAAACCATTATTATCTCTCCGACACAAAAAATTCTTACAATCTAAAAAATATTTTTTCTGGCTTAACATAACCTGCTAAAAAGTTAAGACGTAAAAAAGACAATCAATCACCCGAAATATACTCTCTCTCTCTCTCTCTCACACACACACACACACACACACACACACACACACACATATATATATATATATATATATATATATATATATATATATATAAGTCGACTTCAATGTTCCCTTTTACATACGCTATATCCCGAGTATTGAGCACTTTAAAACTATATTTTATCACACACACATAGATAGATAGATAGATAGATAGATAGATAGATAGATGCGCCTGTGTAAAAGTTATCTACAAAGACAATGTTAATAAAAGTAACGAGAGAAGACGAACGCGATGCGTTCCTTGAAACATTTTTGGCAAATGCTGACATTTAGTGCGAAAATCCTGTGTTAAATGCGCAGAAAAATTTGTCGTTGAGAAAATAACGTTATGTGTTGCATTTAAAGGGAAACAACTGTTAGCTCCTTCTGTTTTTAAATAAAAATTATAAGAATAATGACACCAACAATGTCATTCATTCAGGTTCGTTTCAAACATATTATTAATTAATTAATTAATTAATTATCTCCTTTTGTATCCTCTTTTTGTCTCTTTCAACAACATCAAAATATTTCGAATAAATTTAAAAATAAACAACCTTTATGTCGCTCCTTCGGAGGATCTCTTGATAGTCCTTCGGCTTCTTCAAAAGTTTGAGAGTCCCCAAGTTTTTTTTTTCCTATTCTCAGCGTTGGAAGCTCTCCTGGTTGCAGTTAGATCTGGATTTTCATTTTCAAGGGACAAATGTCCTCGCTGCAACCTTGGCTCTTTTGATTTGAATCTGGTACTCTGTTGATACTGATTTCTTTTTACGAGGCATGCTGTGCACTATGCAATAGACAACTACAGAAGAACTCAAAATTGATCGCTGCATTTAAGTAGTGCATTAGTAATTAAGCTCATCTTTTAAAAGTCCAACGATAATTCTTCTGCCGACAATTTGATGTACGTTGGTCCTTACTTTCCGTACAAACAATTATTTTTATTTCAAAAGTGACTTTCGCTGGATTTCGCAGTTAGTTTCGATCATTCCCAAATTGATTTCCAAGTTATAACAATTGTTATCGAGCAAAAATTTTGTCGCCAAAAATCACGTAAAAAATTTCACCGAAAATCACAATAATGGGAACTTTGGAATCCAAAATTTTTGTAACATGCGATATTGTATGTTAGTGTGTTATGTCCCTTTAAGAGAAAAAGTGTGATACAGTGACACACTAACATTAACATTTATTATATAGAAGTTCTCATATTTAAATTGGAATTTGTTTTAGTTTACAATATTTTTTTTATGTGGTTATATGTGGAGGTATTTTTTCTCAAATTTTTTTACATTTGCCTTATTCTTCAAGGGATATAGGACCCAGACTCTACTGTTATAGAATCTTTTATTCAAGATTAAAAATATAGTTAAGATTTAGGAACTAGCCGACATCCTGAACGGACTAAACATACAAAAACACACATATATATATATATATATATATATATATATATATATATATATATATATATATATATATATATATATCAGGTCATCCCATAAGTTCTGTCCAAATTTTGAATAAAGAAAACAAGTGAGCAAATGTTACATTTAATTACAGATTCAATCAACAATGTATTTTCCCTGATTATCTATAACTTCTTTCCATCTATTAACAAGCTTACTAATTCCATTACTGTAAAATTCTTTTGGCTTTGATTCGAAGAACTCACAAATGTCAGTTTTAACCTCTTCCTGTGTTACAAAAACTGTTACTTCCAAATGATTCTGTAAACTACGAAACAAATGGTAGTCTGAAGGAGCAAAATCGGGAGAATAAGGTGAATGAGGAATTTTCTCCCAACAAAGTTCTTAGATCTTTTGTGACGTGATTCTTGCTGTGTGGGGTCGCGCATTGTCTTGATGAATCACCTTTTTTCAATTCACTAGAGCAGGTCTTTTTTCCTCAAACGCTCTAATTGCTGACAGTATATTTGAGCAATAATTGTTGCATTAGGTGGTAAGAATTCAAAGTGCATTTTTCCTTGGCGATCCCACCAGGTTGAAAGAAGAACCTTTTGCCCATGAAGTTCCCTTCTCGGCTGTGGCTGGGGTCCTTCCCCTTTACCAAGTCACTGTCTACGACGCTTAACATTTCGATAAAAGATCCATTTTTCGTCGCCAGTCACAAGTCTATCCGAAAAAGGTGAAACAAGTTGGCGAGAATGGAGAGAAGAGCAGATTTCAACTCGGGATTTGAGGTTGTTTTCAGACAATTCATGAGGCACCCGTCTTCCAAGTTTAGGAACTTTTCCAAGTTGTTGAAGATGACGATGAACAGTTGTATGGTTTGAACTGAGAACCACTGCCAATACCTCAACTGATAAAGCAGGATTTTATTCAAGGGCTGCTTCAAAAAGCTTTTCATCAAACTCAACTGGACGTCCGGTTCGATCTTCATCTTCAAGGGGGAAATCTCCACCTCTGAAT
>CAHIKZ030000375.1:857500-887500 GCA_903632075.3 Acanthosepion pharaonis | reverse complement strand
TTACATTGCGGTGGTTCTGACAGCGCCTAAAATTGGAAAAACACAATTGTTTTTGCACAAAATCAATTTGAAAACACGATTAAAAGGCATGGCTATCGCAAGAATGAAAAGGGACAACTCATATCGAGTTATACTTATAAAACCCATGTTGTGTGTGTGTGTCTGTGTCTTTCAACCGATTTCAACAAGACTTCACTTTTTTTTGGCAGGTAGTGATTCTTATTGTCTTGCACACTTTTTTCTTTATTTTTTCATTCAGAATGCTTTAAAAATTCCATTTACAAGAGAATTGTTTATAATAAAATTATATTCAATCGATAGACTCATAACGATTGAAAACAATGTTTTTGTTTAAGTTTGGGTTTGACCAATTCGTAAAAAAAAAAAAAAACTAATTAAGACATGCGTGTCCGTCAACCTTAAACAATAATCTTTGTCAATTTTATTTTTCAGTCTTTATGATGGTCGATACTTGATCTATCGCTTACTGTTACATCCCCGGGCAACGCCGGGCTCTACTGCTACTATATATATATATATATATATATATATATATATATATATATATATATATGTGTGTGTGTGTGTGTGTGTGTGTGTGTGTGTGTGTGTGTGTGTGTGTATAAATATAGATATACATGTATATTTATTATTAATATATATATATATTAATAATATATATACTAATATTTATAAACTAATAATATATACGTATATATATATGTATGTATATATATATATATATATATATATTATTACAATATATATATTTATTAATGATAATATTATTATTAATATATATATTAATGATAATACATATACATTTTTTTCAGTAGGCTTTGAGTTTCATGTACAAACATTTATATTTAATGTAAATAATAACTCTGTTATTATGCATAGAGCAGCGCTATTTTATTAGTTCTAATAATCAATGTGCAATGTTATATGTGTGTGTGTTCGTGCGTGTGTGTGTATTTTAGCTTCATTTATCTTCATTCAAACATGTTTCACTGAATAATATACACATATTGTGTCTATTTATTTTTATACTGACCCCTTCCAAGTCTCTAATTAGTTTATTGGTGTTAAGATGATATTTATCAAGGCAAGCGCCCTAGTTTATCTTAACGTAGTTTTTTTTTCTACTAAAGTACTTTCGACCTATTCTAAGATCATCTTCAGGGGTTAATTACAAAGATAAACTTATTATTCACACGCCAAAATCTGCATTTCTTTGTGACAGTGATTTTAAAAACACATTCGAACGCGCTGCGTTATATCTATTTTTGTATTTTAAAATTTATCCGTTTGTAGTTACGAATTTTGGTAGAGGGGGAGGCAAAATAAGAGTTCCAATATAAGGAAGCTGACCAGAAATGTAAAATGGCATTAAATATTATAGACTCTTTAATATGTTCTTGCTACATTCGTAATAAATTTTGTTGAGTGTTTGTTGATTAATTTCTACAAATTCCCAGTCAGTCACTTTCCCACCACCCTAACATAACCTGCCTCTGCCTTTTCTCCAAATACTTTCATGGTAATTGTTCTTATGAGCTTCCCTCTATGGTACCTAGACTTTATGAATTTAATCGAAGTACTAGATTGGCAACAAGGTCCCATCAATTTACAATTGAACTGGCTAGATGTAACCGTAAGTTCTATGCAGACAGTTTCTTTTCTCGCACTTCTCGCTTGTGGAACACTCCTCCGGCTTCTTGACTTTCAGAAAAATTTGATCATCAAAAATTTAAACTCAATTTTAATTTTTATCTACTGTTTTCCTGATTCCTATTCTCTTGTTCTCGCTCTTTAATAATTTTTTTTTTTATTTCTTATTCTTTTATACGCAGTAATCCCTTATGTCTTAGAAGGTTTCATTGCTTTTCACGGGGTAAAATCACTTTTTAAAAACTAGTAGAAGCAGTAGTAGTAGTATTAATATTACTTTGCCTGAATTTCTCAGATGAAGTAATATTATTATTATGAATGTTTCACCTTTTTTCTTTAGGCCTTTTTATCATTTTGTAACTGCTTTTGTTACTTGCAATGGACGTTTTAAGTAACAAACACACGAAATAGTTTCCAATATGTTGAAGATATCTATTATCTTTTAACATTGACTCTTTTTAATCTCTTCTTTTTATTAATTGGCGATAACATTTTAATCCTTTTAACTGAAAAGGCTAGGGAAGATAAAGTCGCCCTGTACATGAATTCTCACGTAAAGGCTGAGTCTCATTTTCTAGAATTTTACTGATAGGTGCATTAAAGTTATTAAATAATTTAATTTACTATTTATATTAACTTCCGACGCTGATCTTCCTAACATTTTTATCGCGCACTTTAACTTCCAGTGATCATGAACAAAGTCGCCGTTATCTTGTCTACCATTTTTTTAAACTCTTTATTGTTTTTAATTCTTTTATTTCTTGCTTGCTTGCCAGCTCAAACTAAAAGATGTTTTTGTCAGCAGCCACAGTAAAGAAACGGGAGCTAATCGTAGCTCTCCACAGTTTCATGTCCTTTGTAGCTATAAGCAAAATCAATCACTTTGAAAGCCATCCCAGTCCCTACTCTGACATCCATGTACCTGGGTTTGATAGGAAATTTAACTAGCCGAAAGCGCTTGGTACAGTTGTGGCACCATGCATAATTAGAAAACTGAAAAGAGATATTCATAAATATATGATTTATTTTTTTCGGTTTGTTAACCATTTGATAGTTATTTAGAGATGAAGAATATTTGGGTTTTGAGAATAATTCTCTAATTGCATTTAGGCGATCCGAAAGAAAGAAAGGAAGGAGGAAGGAAAAGGAAAAAGAAAGAGAAATAGATGGTACAAAACCCAGTCATAAGCACACACGCTTAACTGACACATAACAGGTGGCAAAAGATATCTAGGTTAAAGTACCTCACCGAAATCCACGAAAAATGGAAGTTGTTATAATTGGTTGAAGAAATAGAGTTTAGAGATAATAAAAAAAAGAAAAGGAAAGACAGAAACATAATACGAAACAAGGTCGTAAGCGAAAACACACACGCTCGACTGGCACATATCAGATGTCAAAATTATCAGGTCAAGCACGGAAGATGGAAGTTTGTTAAAGTTGGCTGAAGAAATAAAATTTTAGGGACAATGAAAAAATATTGATAAGTAACAAACGAAAAGGGTGTCATTGAGATGATAGGTAACAGATGGGGAAATGTATATGAAAACAAAACATTAATACACGGAACCCAGACAATTTCTGGGGTTGAAAAAAAACACCCAAAGTGAAAATGCTTTTTGAGATAATGTAGATTTTATTATCGGCCAGAGAAAAATGGAATATTTGTATTAGCTCGCGAGAGACGCCGACAGGTCTAAGAAAATCCCTTTCTTAGATCGTATCCAATTAGCGGCAGGCTGTTTTGACAGATGACACGTGTGGAAGGGACCGATAGCGTCATTCGATCGTACGAAAAGGACAATTTAAATTTTGTTTTTTTTAAGCAAGGTGTTTCTTCCCCCAGAACAAAGCCCCGGATTGTACACGCCCGATTAGAGACGTCACGAAGGAAGGAGGGAAGATACCGACCAGAGTCTCATTAGCCGAGGACAGTCACATGATACATGAGGGAGGAGGAGAGACACCCGACCAGAGTCTCATTGGCCGAGAGCGGTCACGTGATGTGCGAGGGAGGAGGAGAGATGCCCGACCAGGACCCCATTGGTCGAGAGCGGTCACCTGACATACGAGGGACCAGGGGAAGCAGGTATGCGCCTCCCCCCAGAGGCACAGTAAGGAAGTAGGAGTGAAAGTAAGACCGATAATGGGAAATCCCTAATCAGAAATAATACGACTTTAGAATTATCAAGAAAACCCTGGCGCCGACAGACCCACCCCAGTTTGTTACGGCGTCAATAAAAGTAGAAATCAGTTGGAGCTGGGCCGCGGACAGCGAGGGAGCTTGAGCGCGGGCTGCGGGCCCGGTTCATTCGCCCCCTTGCGGGCAAGAGAATCCGAAGTGAAGAAATTCGTCCAACCCAAGTCGAAGTGAAGAAAATTGCCCAAAAGCCGCAGTGAAGAAAATTGCCCAAAAGCCGAAGAGAAGTTAAGTTGGAGTTGGGGTTGCGCCTCGGACGAAGAAGAAGTTAACTTGAAGTTGCGCCTCTGAGAAGTTGGAATCAAACCAAGCCTAAGAAGAGAAATTCATCCAACCCAAGTCGAAGTGAAGAAATTCGCCCAACTCAAGCCGAAGTGAATAAGCTCGTCCAACTCAAGCCGAAGTGAATAAGCTCGTCCAACTCAAGCCGAAGTGAATAAGCTCGTCCAACCGAAGCCGAAGAGAAGAAGTCGATTCGCGCACTGACGGCGAGAAAAATCAGCCGTGAACGACAGGTAGAGATCAGCGCCCAGGGTCGAAACCAATCCACACCCCGAAATGCAAATTTCTAGAGAGTAGGCAACTCGAAGCCTTAAAGTTGTATGGTAGAAGCTTGGTGCCACAGTCCACAAAACGGGTCGGGAGGTAGGAATAATTTTGTGTAACGAACATTTAGATATAAAAGGTTGTTACCTTTTTCTTCAATAATTTTTGACCTTGTGAGTTTTTCTTTTTCTTGTGTGTTATCACCCCTGTTGAACTCAGCTTGCATACGGCCCCAATCCCTGTTTGATCCCGTCTGTCTAAGATCTAATCACAACGTGGGTAGGCAGACCGGAGATCAGTGCAGTTACCCTAGTAACCAGGCGTTGGAAGCGAGTTGGGAACAACGAGGCTGGTATTCATCTAACCAAAGGGTTAGAACGTCACACTTGGAGCAGCGAGGAGCGAACAGCTGACGCCGCGTCAAAGATGTCACATCTGGTGTCGTGACCATAGGACCAGAACCCTGGACCACGTCACGTCACAGTTGGCGCCGCGAACGAGATCGAACGACAGAGTCGACGCTTCGACCAGGGGGGGGGCGACGTCACACAGTAACCATGAGGAACAGTAATCTTCATTATTTTGGCGCTTCTAAAAAGAAAACTCTCAGAACATTAGAAACACTTAATAAAAAAAAACTCATAAAATTTTCCTTGTCTGTTACATTCAATGAAACTTTGTGACAGTGATTTTAAAAACACACGCGAACGCGATCTGTTATATTTATTTTTGAAGGTTTTTCTTGCCCAAATATACAACATATATACTGGGGAAAGATTCTGTTGAATCAATTGCTAGGTCTGCTGTGAAGAAAGTTGGTTCACTGTGTCACGCTAGATAATTTTCCTCTCCAGAATCTACACTCTTGTACAAATGAATTGAAACAAAACAAATAATTCCGTTTTTTTTTTTTCGTATATTTACAATGAAACATGGCCTAGTGCATATGTTAGTAATTCGTATGTCCATTCCACGAAGTCGTTCCTTGCAGACTGACCACAGATTCTTGAGTGGATTTAAATCAGAGAGTTTCCGGGCCAATCTATAGTACTTTGATTTGTTCACCGGTAAGGCTTGCCAGTGTGTTCGTGCAGCGTTAAAATTTTCGTTCGCTTCCATGGAGTAACGTCCATGGCAGACAATGGCCGCAGGACAACTAATCGACAGTCGGGATAATAGTGTCTGGGCGTGATAAAAATCAGATGCAATCACGGATGACGCAATATTTATCAAGGCCAAACAAATTTCAGCATACACCCCGAAAATAGATTCATATTTTTTTTAAGTAATTCACTCCAAGCAAGGCGGGAGTGCCACTAGCACCCAGGGGGTTACAGAGGATTGAGAACAAGAGTAAAGAGGCATGTTTGAGGAAAAGATACATAGAAGGACGGGGAACAAGATCAAGATAACAGATGTCGATTGGCATTACACTTGAATATTTGAAGATTATAGTTATGAGGGAAGCAAGTAAGAGGAAGGGAGTTCCACAGACGGCACGTACGAGAGAAGAAACTGTTTGAGTAGAAGAGACAGTTAGATTTAACCGTTTCGTCAGTGAAAGGGAGGGACCGAGATACCAGTCTGGTAGCTCGCTTAAATTCCTGCAGTCTGGGAACCAGCGAACGTATCTCATCGGAACAGTTGCCGTGGATATTACGTGTAGAAGAGACAGAGGGAAGCCACGGCATATCTGTGAGAAAGCGGCTATAGACGTGATGCCAGATCAGGATCTGTCGCACTGCATATTCGTCTCTGGGTTTTGTCGAGGACCTTGAGACCTACAGCGGGGCGCCAGACCATGTATGACAGCAATATTCCATATTGAGAGGTACTTGATTAAATACAAAGAAGAACATGCAATGATAGTAGCCCTTAACTGGCACCAAGACCTCAGTCCGTAATGTAGCTTCCCTCCGCCTTTTCTATAAATACTTTCCTGGTCTGTCTATATTTCTGAGATGAGGTATTATGTACAGTATTTACATTAGTCGGACTATTGTCCTCATCTTTGTCGCCATATTTGTCACATCGTTTCGGCCGTTGTACGCTCCGGCCTTCTTCAGGTGGTTGGAATTTCGAACTGAACCCTTTATTTCGCTCACTGGGGTAGACTGTTCTAGTTCCACGTGCCATGTTTGATGGATGTCAGTTATCAGTTATCTCCTGCTAATTTTCCCTCTGAGGTTAACTCCGACACATTTTCAAGAGAAGTCGCTACTAATTACTTTTGACATCTTCACATGTCAGTTTACCTGGAAAGAAACAAGGCAGTTATTAATAAGAAAAGTTGGAATTAATGCATGCAATATTTCACAGCTTCAGCATCACTCCTTCATAGTCAGCCTATGAACATTTCAGCCCACTCTTGTACCTGAAAAGAAACAATGCAGTTATTAATAAGAGTTAAAATTAATGCATCCAAGATTTCACAGCTCTAGCATCACTCCGCCATAGTCCTTATTTTATGAGGTGTTGGAAATAGCTGGCGAGACACGGGAAATTAGAAAAATATTAAAATATATATTTAAGTTAGCCCATCTTATAACTCATATTTTTATAAGTATTCACTAAATTTTGTTTTGTTTGCTACAATGCCACAATATTACCTTTATTTGACATCTCACCTTGATATTAGCGGCAATCGTGTGTCGTTTGAAGTCTTTTGAATATTGGTGCAATAACAACTTCCTCAAGCAATGATTCAGTTTTTTCGGTTATTTCGCAAGTCTTTCAACTGTAGGATGATATCATGCTTTTCAGTGAGCAAGGTTTTCTCCTCGGAGAGTAGAACCAGAAAATACCTATTTCCTTTTTGTACTTGACACTGTATTCTGGCCGTCGGGGAACAGTTTTTCTGTCATCCGCCTCATTTTGCTGAACAACACGCTATCTTCATATCCATTAACGAAGACTGCACTTGTTGTTTGCATTCCTTGTGTGTGTTTCCTTTTTGCAAAGTTCACGTATTCAGATACACCTGCAGAAAGATATATATTTGAATATAAAATATCTGTCTATATTTCTGAGATGAGATATTATGTACACTATTTACATTATACGGACTATTCTTCACATCTTTGTCGCCATATTTATTACAACGTTGTACGCTCCGGCCTTCTTCAGTTAGTTGGAATGTCCAACTGAACCCTTTATTTAGCTCACTGGTGTAGACTGTTCTAGTTCCACGTGCCATATCTAATGGATGTCTGTTATGAGTTATCTCCTGTTAATTCCCCTCTACAAGTTCTCCACCGCCTTAACCAGGTATTGAACTCACACACTTTGGGTCCTGTCACTGGATCTAACCAATGCCTTTATCCACATGGCACATTGATAGGACAGCCTGTCAGAAAGTCATACACAGATGTCCGCAATAAATTAACAATAATGCTACTGCAATTGTAAGGCTTTGGAAAAGAATGCAGTGGAAAGGGAAACAATATTAACAATGCAAAGTACTAAAGGTTAAAGAATAGGTTCAGTTCAAAATTCCCAGAATTCTTGAATCAACAGACACCTGAAGAAGACAGGAGAGAGCAACGGTCGAAGCGTCGTGTTAATAACAACAAAGATTCGGACATCAGTAACGTTGTTAATATCACTGATAAATGAATGATGAAAATAAATTTATTTTTTGGAAATGAAATTGTAACGGGGGGAATCTTACTTGAAGAGAAGAAAAATAAATTTGGATTATGAGGGGAAAGAAATGACTTATAAATATTTGATAATAAGGAACCAGTTTTTCTGGGATTTTTTTTTTTTAAGTGTTGAAAACGGGACAAGTAAAATGAAATGATGAAACTTAATGTCAATTTTTCATATGAAATTTAATTATGCAGGATAATAACTTTTCGGGGAAAAAATCAAATGGAATTACGTAATAGAAATAAATGAAAAACTAGAATTACAATGTGATATGTGAAAATCTATCGAATCAAAAAACTGAAATTAATATTAGATAAAGATTAACTTACCGCGTATGCAAGTAAAGAAATATATTACGAAAATAATACGATTTTCTCAGGGTTAATAGCAACAATATTCAATCTGAAAGTACAAGGTAGATTGAAAGAAACTTCCCATTTAAAATTCGTTATAGCTTTATTGATTATTGGTCGACTTTCGTAAAACATATTTTATTTTTAATTGTAATATGAGCTCTGGTTAAAAAATGGTTTGGAAACATTAGGTTTATAAGTGCCAAAAAATTATAAAAGTATTGATATGCAGTAAAATAAAATACGCCAAACTAATCTCAAGAACTGCTGCTTCGTGTAAAAGACTCCCATGTTGATGCTTACCTGAAATCTACAATCTTAAGCACTTCAAGTCAAGGGTCAATCGTTATCTGTCATTTTTATCATCTTCGCTTCGTACTATCACTTTTTACATTTATACTACGGACCTCATTCAGTAAGCCTGTACCTTGATGAGTGCTGGTGATTTTCTAGCTTATATGTGGCACAAGGCCGAAAGTTTGGGGCACCCAGTGAGGATCGAACTCACTATTCAGTCGTAAATTGATCTAGCGAGACAAGCATGCTAACCATTATTACTCCCCGTCGAACTATCCATCTTGATCCTTGTATGAGGTGAATATTAATATAAAAAATGATTTAAAAAATGCATAGCCATGATAATCTAAACGGTATAATCTATTAAGAAACAAATTATGATATTGTACCAGTGGCGGATTTCAGTAAGAAACAAAGACTATCCATAGTAAAATGCATCGCTATCACGTATCGTTTCTCAGTAACTGCAGATGTCCTCAAGGACACATGGCGCAGTGGATAAAGGCGTTGGTTAGATCCAGTGACAGGAACCAAAAGAGTGTGAGTCCAATACCTGGTTAAGGCGGTGGAGAACTTTCAGAGGGAAAATTAACAGGAGATAACTAATAACTGACACCCATTGGCACGTGGAACTAGAACAGTCTACCCCAGCGAGCGAAATAAAGGGTTCAGTTCGACATTCCAACCAACTGAAGAAGGCCGGAGCGTACAACAGCCGAAACGTTGTGATAAATATGGCAACAAAGATGAGGATGATAGTCCGAATAATGCAAATAGTGAAATGCAGATGAATATGTTATTCCTAAAGTACTACTAACCGAAAATTTATTAGAAAACAGAAATAAAAGGGTTTGTATGTGTGATTTTTTCAGATAATTCCTATTTTATTTACACTATTTACATTATTTGGACTATTGTCTTCATCTTTGTTGCTATATTCACGACGTTTCGACCGTTCTACACTCAGGGCTTCTCCAAGTGATTAAAATAATAGACAGAAAATATGAAAGGAATCAGCGCATATGGTAGGCCACAAAAATCTCCTAAGCCGGCCAATTTTGCATATGAATACAATATGGAACCAGTAATACGAAGTGCTAGAGAAAGATAATAATAACAATAAATTGTAATATGAGCTCTGGTAAAAATGGTTTTGAAACAGTAGGTTTATAAGTGGCAAAAATTCATACAGTGATGTCCTCAACGATACATGACCCAGTGGATAAAAGCGTTGGCTGAATCCAGTAACTTGACCCAAAGAGTTCAATACCTGGCTACAGCAGAGATGAATAAAATCTTGGGGAGTTGACTTAAAAAAGAATACTGTGATGTCCGGAAGTGGCATGGTACGTGGAACTAGAACAATATACTCCGGTGGATGAAATAAAGGGTTCAGTCGAAATTCTAATCACCTGAAGAAAGCCGGGGCGTACAGCGGTCGAAATGTTGTGAATATATCAACAAAGATGAGAACAAGTGTCCAAACAATGTAAATAGTGTAAATAATTGAAATGCCTCATTTAAAGAATATAGACATTCTCCTATTTTCTGTCTGAATTTCTGGAGTGAGAGGCTATCACTATTTACGTTTGGACAAATGTCTTCCACTTTTTGTTCGTATCGTCTCAACGTTTAAACATCATTGTCAAAGTGTCTGTAGATCCGTATTTAAAGGCTTCTGTCCGAATTTCTGGAAAGAGGATTTATCGTTGTCTAGATTCGGACTAATGCCCTCCTCTCTGTTGTTATTATCGTAACGTTTCGACTGCCGTGCTCTCCAGCCATCTGTCGACGTTGGTGTCTGTGTATGTCGATTCGGGGAAACTTTATGGCGATAGATTATTCTCGTTCAGATGTTCATGTCTACGGATAACTTGTTTCTTACTTGGTGCTGCTCAGTTATTGCTCATCCTGTTCCGATTGAGCCTAAGTCTGTACTACCCAGCCCAGGAATCGAACACACAATTAAAACTATGCAAAACGCATTAATCCATTAGGTGAGTGTCGAATTATACTTTGATGGCCCATTACCGTTTTAGTTAGCTTCTTCTTCTTCTTCTTCTTCTTCTTCTTCTTCTTCTTCTCTTCTTCTTCTTCTTCTTCTTCAAGTTTTCAGATAAGGCATTTAGCCATCTTAACAGCATTTGTCGTCAGAGTCGTAGAAAACCCCTTTGAGTCATTCAGCTAGAAAGAGAACAAGTTAAAATCGATTCGTATCAGCCCCACTATATCTTCCCAACTAAGCAATGGTGAGAGGAAAAAGATCATTCAGGCCTTCAGTATTGGTACTAGCATTCATACTCTGGCTTCCATCTTCAAAGTCCATTCAAGAACCATCAAGAGAACGGTGAATAAGTTGAAAATAAGAAAGAACAGTAGAGAAGAAGACTGGAGACTGATCACAACAGCAAAAGACCTTATCATTTCAACTTAGAGCTAAATACATTCTTATTGTTTAAAGTAGAGTTTAAGAATTTTATTATAAAAAACTCGGAAAATTCCAGCAAGATATATTTAATCATTTCTAAGAGAAAACGGTTCAAAGCTTAATCTAACAATTGGACAATTTTGCTGTTACACGGTTTGAACAATTTTGCTGTTACACTCGACATGAGCATTCTCTCTTCAGTACGTTGCCGATCATGGCCCTCCACATTTTTACTGTCCTTTGTAACTCTTACTATTTTTTTTTTTTTTTAGTTATCCATTAACTCATGTTCGCTAGATAGGTTATACGTTGCTTTCCTCTGTACCACTTTTTTTCAATTCGGCCTATGAGTATCGAAATTTCCAAGCCCTCTTTCCTCAATCCCGCCCTAGAAACTTCAACTCTCACTTCCTGATGTTAAGCATAAGTTTCTTTTTTGTTTCCATCGTCTCCAAAACTTTGTCGTGGATCCCAAACTTTCTCTACGTTGACGTGGCGTTGAAGGTGAGAAATTATTTTCCACCCTAAACTACCATTCCACAGATGCCTGTCGTTAATCTATCGTAAATCTGTATCCAGACAAGCTTCATTCCTTGATTCCAGACATTCTCACGTATACAGGATCGAATCCTCCTGGATCCATTCGTATTCCATTTGGTAAGAAGTAAGTTTCATTCCGACAGTACGTTTTCCAGGGCCGCTATTTACACCCGAGGGGATGCTTCTCCGATCATTACAATCTTAATCTATGCAAGGATCGGTTCAACCGTTATCTATTTTCAAGAACTTTATTCTGTAAACCTTTGCCTTGAGTGGCTCTTGGGCAAAGTATTTGGTGAACAACAGTTTTGTTTTCTTGTTTTTTTTAATCGATTTCACCCCAAACTAGGCAGTAAACCCAATGATACACAGGTTCCAGGGTGTGTAAGAGTGAGAAAAAGAAACATTGCCAAGGAGTGAGAACAGGGGAAGTTTAATCAGGAGGATAGTAGATAGCGATTGACATTGCATTTGAATTGTTGCAGATTAAAATTGGCTGAAAATCGTGAAGCCGGAAGGGAGTTCCACAAGCGAGAAGTGCGAGTAAATAAACTGTTAGCATAGAAGTTACACTTACATCTGGCCACATCAACTCTAAATTGATGTGACCTCGACGCCAGTCTGCTACTGCGCTTAAATTCGAAAAAAATGGGAACCATGAAAAGTTATGCGTGTGTGTGTGTGTTATTTTTTTCTTCATGTTTCCGAAGCAGGAAAGTGAATCGACTGATTTCATAAAAGGTCAGAATACAAAAATAATAATTGGATAAGCATATTTAATATAACGTGATATATATATATATATATATATATATATATATATATATATATATATATATGTGTGTGTGTGTGTGTGTGTGTGTGTGTGTGTGTGTGTGAAAGTAAAGAACAAATTAAAACGCAACAATTTTTCAGCTTTTTATTCGGCATTATTACTTATGACATCACGAACTTTATCTATTGTAAAATCAATTCCTTCTTTCTGAATTTATTTCCGAACAGTTATAAAAAAAATAAAATAACTGACAAAAAAAATGCTAACGAAAACTAAAGTTTACGGAAGCAGATAATCGAAAACAATGGCTTATTAGAATTCGTGATGACATTTAAGATTGTCAAGGAGAAAATCAAAATTACAGCAAATTATTACCAACAATCACTGAACAGTAGAACCAAATACTGAGAGACTGCGTAAAAGTTAAATATATCGAAATCTTACCTATTTACGATCACACTGTACACACGCATCTAATATACAATTCAAATTTTTTGTGTGTCCACTAGAACTTTATTTATTTAAGTTGGTTGTCATCTTTGTTTATGCGTTTTTTCTCTTTTTCCTATCTACCTATTCTAATATATAAAACTCAAAATGCGTGTGTATCAACACAAAAATGAAAAAGAATTAAATCATAAATAAAATTTGTGACCTGACCTTCTTTATCCAGGTTTTTTTTTTTTTTTTTTTTCTTTTCTTCCCTATAACAATTTTCTAAGCCTAGCTTAGATGTGGCACAAGACTGAAAGTATGAAGCACCGAGCTCACAATTCAGTCATATTTGATC
Source organism: Acanthosepion pharaonis (assembly GCA_903632075.3). Taxonomy (NCBI): domain Eukaryota; kingdom Metazoa; phylum Mollusca; class Cephalopoda; order Sepiida; family Sepiidae; genus Acanthosepion; species Acanthosepion pharaonis. Next base: position 874,249 of record CAHIKZ030000375.1, on the reverse strand, counting down.
TAGAAAGACAAGCTTGCCTACCAATACCCCACGTTGAAGAGCCTACTTTTGCTTCCCTGCAGGTTCTAAAATATAAAGTCACACACTGAACACACGCATTTTTGTTTTTTTTTTTTTTTTTCGGTGTGAAAAGCATGTATAGTACTCACTTGCATTAGAAGACCCGCCAGAGGCTTTTTTTTTTAACTTTTCACCCCAAGCAAGGCGGGAGTGCCACGAGAACGCAAGGGGTTACAGAAAGTGGGAGCAAGAGTAAAACGTCGTGAAAGCGGAAAGGGTGATTAGAAAGACGGGGAATCGATCAAGGCATCTGGATATGTCGATTGACATTGCATTTGAATACTTGGAGATTATAGCTATCAGGGAAGCAAGTAAGAGGAAGGGAGTTACACAGATGGGAAGTGCAAAACATGAAGTTATTGGAGTAGAAGAGACGGCTCCATTTAACCGTTTCGACAGTGAAAGAGTGGGACTGAGATGCCGAGCTAGTGGCACGTTTAAATTTATGCAGTTTGGGAACTAGAGAAAATAGCTCGTCAGAGCAGTTACCGTGAAAGTATTTGGAGAAAAGATAGAGTGGGGGCGACGGCACGTCTGCGAGAAAGCGACTGTAACGAGATGCTAGCTCAGGACTAACCACATTGCATATCCGTCTCTGGGTTTTGTGGAGGACCCTAGGACGAACAGCGGGGGTTCCAATCCATATATGACACCAATATCCATGCAAGGGAGAATGGTTAATTTATAGATTTGAAGGATGGACTCAGTCGAGAAAAACTTTCTGGTGCGACGCAGAGAACCAACTTTCCTTGCGATTGATGAAGCTATTGATTCAATGTAATTATTCCATCTCAGGTCAGCGGACAGTGTGAGACCAAGCAGTATCAAAGAGATGGTTTTGTGGAGTTGATCATCAGACATTCTAATGGGAGCCAGCGAGGGTTCTTTGTGGTGGCAGTCTTGTTTTTGAGGCATTTGTGGTGGCAGTCTTGTTTTCGAGGCATTAAAGTTAACCAGCCATTTCCTGACCCAACCGACTGGAGGTCCTTTTCGAGACCAACGGCCAGGTTAGTTTAGTCAACGATACCAGATTTGCTATTGAGGCAGGTGTAAATAGTGATTTCGTCTGCATAGATGCCTACTTGGGAACTGATGACCTCGGGAAGATCGTTAATGAAGATAAGGAAAAGTGTAGGACCCAGGATAGGGCCTTGGGGAACACCTGCCTTCGTGAGAAAGGAACTGGAGGAGAATCCGTTAAGGACGATCTTCATTACACGGTTTGACAGGAATGATTGTATTAAGTCAAATAATCGTCCTGAAATATAATATCCCCGAATCAGGAGGAGGCCGGCGTGCTAAACCCTATCAAACCCTTTAGAGTTATCAAGAGCCACAGCACTAGCTTCTTCGTTAATGTGAAGGGCTTGGTAAACAAATTCAGTTATGGCCGTGAGCACATCAGCTGTAGGTCAGGCAAAGCGGAAACCATATTGGTTGTCAGAGAGCAGATCATGTGATGTAAGTTGCTTAACCACTTTGGTGTTGATTAAAGCTTCAAAGACTTTGCCGAAGAGTGGTAGGAGACTGATAGGACGGTAGTTGGATGGGTCCGAAGGGTCTCCAGAGTTCTTAAAGACAGGTACAATAGATGAAGACTTCCAACAGGATGGAAAGCAGGAGTCGATGAGGCAGTAGTTGTATAGTTTTGAGAGGACAAGAGCCAGTTCAGGAGCACATTTCTTCAGGACAATGGTATATAAAAATAAAAACGGAATAAAAACTGATACTGGAATTTTTTCTTTCCGTTATCCCTTGTAAAGTTGTGAGGGTGATGTGATGAATAGAGGCTGGAGAACTGGAGAGCCGAGTTCGAATTTGAATCTGGTTCGTTATTTTCACTTACGCGTAAATATTCTTGGCCAACGTATCACTCTATCTCCTCCGCACCCACACGCAAAAAAATATTATTCTTACAACCCCTCAGAAATGATCAATCAGTCAATTATCTCGTGGAAAGAAAGACAAAAGAAAACAAAACCAAAACCAAACAAATAGTGAAATTTTCGGCCTTGTGAAGGAGAGAGCAGGAGAGAGAGAGAGATAGAAAGAGAGAGAGGGAGAGATAAAAAGAGCATGGAAGAAAGAGAGAGGAGGAGAAAAAGAAAGGGTGATAGAGAGAAAGAGAGGGAAGAGAGAAAGCGAGAGAGATTTACCCACGCTAATTTACCCACGCATACATGGACTCTCCCAGTTAGAAGCAGGTACTGCTTTTAGAGAGGAAAGTTTCCAGCAGTCAGCTCTGACAGTCGGACCAAACATTCTTGCTGTAACACACTCGTTTGTATATGTTTGTATTACTGTTTCTATTAATATATTTGTTTAACTCAATTCCTTTCTTTGTGTCGTTATTTCTGGTCCTAACACGCCTACAACAGCGAAAGAGAGATAGGGAAAATCACGCTAAGAACTGGACAGACACAGACATCGGAAATATGTACAAGCATGCGAAATAGGAATCGTCGAATGAAAAAAGTGCTGACATCGAAAAAAAGCAGCAGAATACCGATGCGGCAGGTATATGCATTTTTTTTTATTAGCAGGACAGAAAGCTCGACTCTCACTGACCAAGTTGAAGAGGAAGAAATCAAGAGCTGATTCGTTTAACATAGGGATGCTGACAGACTTTGATCTAAGAATCGATGAGGTCTTTTATTTTTTTTTTTTAATGCCGTCTCTTTTCAGCTCGGAGACGATCATGACTCCTATCCTGTTCTTACTTTTTTTTTATGAATTCTCTCCGAGCAGGGCAACGATGCCATTAAGACAATAGGGGCTAACGGGACCGGTCACTTACCATGCATTCTTGGGAAATATAGTGGAGTGATGTTCCGCAGCCTTCACCGCGTTTATTAATTCAGACTTTCTCTTCACAATCTACCCTGCAAGGTAACACGTAACTGATAGCTGACGAGACGCATTCATGCCTTTTCCAAGGGCAATAGTGTGAAAATTAACGGAACAGACTGGAATTTGACTTCGGCTCAACGATTCCACTTTCCATATTACATTAACCACGTATTGATAAGGTTAGTGGATTCGTGTACGTATTATATAACAACGGTGAAATACCGGACGTTCTCAGTCGATCAATCCTCTGTGACGACCAATCAGGTACAAATTAATAAGCATAATGATCCAAAACGATCTACTTAAGAACACTCACGGGTCGTTAGTAAATATCTATTCAGATGATACCACAGTCAATGGGTGTACCCTCCAAAATCTAATGGACTGGTGTCTGGCAGCTGGGAATCTTGGTATGAATCATGACTAAACAAAATGCATGGAGCAAGCCGTAACAACAATTACTCACATTGACTAGGTAAACAAAGAGAGTAAAGCCTAAACAGAGGAGAAGTCCGTCTAGATACTACTGCGGTACGTCAAAAGGGACTTTAAAAAAGAAAATCAAGACTGTCCCAGTTTACAAGAACCAGTCACGCGACATGCACTAATCTTAGACTGAAATCTGCCGATAACAAACGCTTTCTATCTGTTCTGATTTTCACGTTGAGCCGATGCCCAAAGAATCTGACCAGATCCTGGTAAGAATATCGTTCGTATCGTCAGATTCACTCCATCCGTGACATCCACACCAACATTGTTGCCACCAATCTATAATCAAAATAATCAGTTTAATTAGATCATCTGTGGCGAAATATTTAAACGAGAGAAAAATATTGGGTTTTCTGAAGAAGTTAAATTATTATTACCAGTATTATTATTACATATATTACAAAATGCAAATATTTATCTCATGATCAGAGCCACGTAGCTCTGTGGGGAATTCGAGTGGACTTTGTATGATGATCAAAAAAAGATTGAGAAAAAAAAAGATGATTTGCTCTGTATATTGTTTGCTCTCTATGTTGTTTATAAAGAAAGATACCCATGAGAATGCCTATGAGAACTTAACTTTTCTCTGTTCAGAGGATGGATGTTTGGCTTTTAGATGAAATATATTGTTAACACAATAATGGTTTCTCCTTTATTTTATTTTTTTCTTCTTTTAGGCCTAGTCGAATAACTTTCTGATAACTCTCTTGATATAAGCACTAGCCAATTAGACCGTAATGGTATTGACACAAACCTTGATGGATACCCTACAATTGTGATGAGTTGCTGGAATAAGCTAGGTTCATTTAAAATATTATTATTATTATTATTATTATTATTATTATTATTTCCTTTGATTTTTGTTGTATACTCATTTCCTTACGTGTCCCAACCAGAGACTTAAGGTCAAAAAGGGTATTATTATTATTATTATTATTATTATTATTATTTCCTTTGATTTCTGTTGTATAATCGTTTCCTTCCGGGCCCTAACCCGAGATCTAATATCAGAAATGGCTTTATGGTATTTTCCACTGGTAATTGTTCTTAAAAAACATCACATACACTGTACAGAGATAAAGATCTTCATGTGTGAGCTGTACTTTTGAGCACAGGTTTTTGTATTTTTTTTTAAGGCTTGGGCTAGCAGGAATTTCTTCATTGAGTCTATCGGAACCTTTTCCAATCAAACCGAGATCTCAAACTACAATTGAAATTATTGATGTCCTTATCATCATTATTATTATTATTATTTGCTTCGAGCCTGGTCAGTACCTATATGGGTAACCGCTAAGGAATATCAGGTGCTGCAAGCTTGGATGTGCGGGTGGTGTGATTGATAACTGCTTAGAATTGGAAATCGAAGATCTGCGTTCCAATTCTAGTCGAGTTTATTATATTCACTTACGCGCAAATACACTTAAGAAAGGCATGAATCCGCTTCTTCTCAACCTCCAAATATGTGTTAATTAATTGTATCCGTAAAATCATTATTTCAAAAAATTCTTACCACCTAAAAATATTTAAATAACCTTCGAAAGGTTGATAAACCGTTAAAATAACAAGTCAATCAATTAATCTTTACTTCGAGCCAACTTGATCACTTTTAATTAGTTTATTTCTCTCTGTCTAAACTCAGGTGTCTTGCTGAAAATATTGCTGAAGCGGAAATTTTATATAGAGTCAACAGTACCAACTGAATATTTGGTGTTTAGTCCAGGTATTTGATTAGTATTTTAAAAAATATTCATTCAAAAACAATTAGATTTTTATTCAGTTATTCACGATGAAGTAAATCATCGGGGCCTGGAGTCATTGAAAAGAAAATCAATATTTTCTGCCACATAAAGACGTGGCCGGTACAGCAGATCGGCACCAAGAAACTGGGAGAATTCGAAATCTAAAGAATAGCTGAAACACTTAAGACAACAGTGTTGCTACCACTAGTATCTTTAGCGAAGCTAGAAGATTCACCAAAACGGCACCGGGTCCAAATCCACTGCCTTCTCATTCGTATTGTAAGAATCGTTCCCTGACAAGTCGTTTTCGCGGGGGTAGCCATACTCACAGGTAGTCGAGGCTATTTAACCCATAGTTGGAGGTTTTGAATTCAGTTGACTTTGGGTATGAAGATAAATCACATCCGGCGACAAAGCCTCTGATCGGGAGATTTTGAGGATCGTGGAACCACCTCTTAATTGCTGTTGTTCCCAGGTCCACCCTAACCCGCGGGCAAGGAGGTGAATACCCAAACTGGGGTCAAACCACCATAAAGGTATAAAAATGGATTTTTTAGCAATACGTTTGTGCAAAAAAATTGCAAGAAGTAGATTTAAAAAAAAATATTACCAGCAATGCATCCTTGTCAAAAACCCTCTTAACAAAAATACATCAATGAAGTCTTATCTACAAACTGACTTCCTACAAAGAATATATATTTAGTTCATACGAACCCATCCTAAAAATCTGGTCGGCATGAAATAACCCAATTAGATTTTGATATGCCGTAAAACAAAATAAACCCAAAGCTTGACCTACAAAGTGATTTCTTACAAAGAATACATATTCTAGTCAGACGAACCTGTCCTAAAAATCTGGTCGGCATTAAATAAACAATTGAGGTTATATGCCGTAAAACAAAACTAACCAAATCAGTTGAGCTTATTTTAGACTGGTTGCCCCCTTTATTCTAGAACTCAGCTTTTTCTGCTATTTAGCCATAGCTGGAGGGAAAAGGGACGGATCAAGAGTATTGTCATATAAGTGAATATAATGAAATCGATCGGAATTCAAACGCAGCTCTATGATTCCTCAATCAAATACTCAACGGTGCCTCTATAAAAGATATTATTTCTTTAAAAAAAGGCATATGATATGTATTTAGAGTTATTATGCATTTAACATATATCCGGTGTATTTAGAAATTCTTGATAAAATACAAAAGAAGAGTCTGCATTGTTATTGATCCTGACCTGGCATCTGGACTTCAGTGACTTCCCTACTGCCGTAACTTAGCTTCTCATTAACTTTTCTACGAATATTTTTATGGTCCTTGTTTTTTTTCTCTTTGGTAAATAGAATTTACGAATTTAATCACAGTACTAGATTGGCAGTTTGGTCCTACCATTTTACAGTTGGAATGGCTAGTTTTAAGCGTGCTAAATTCAGTGCTAACAGTTTCTTCACTTGCACTTCTTGTGAAAATCTCTTCCTGTTTCTGGCTTCCCGGTCAACTTTGATCTTCAAATGGCTTTATTGCCTTGCTTGGGGTCAAATTGTTTCATAGGCCCCTGATGGTGGTAGTTTGGTAGGGGTCTTATCTCGTTTTCTTTCGGCCCATAATCCATAACTGAATTTTCACTTAAGTATTTTTATTAATCATGTACATTACCTAACTATCCATTAGGGGTCGCTCTCATACTCTTTCGATTTGCTAAATTTTTTTTATTCATTTATTTTTTTTTAATTTATTTATATTTATTTATTTATTTTTATTTATTTGTTTAATATTATTATTATTATCTATTATTTTTATTTATTTATTTTTTATTTACTATTATTATTTATTATTTTTATTTATTTATTTATTTATTATTATTATTTATTATTTTTATTTATTTATTTTTTATTTATTATTGTTATTTATTATTTTTATTTATTTTTATTTATTTATTTATTATTATTATTTATTATTTTTATTTATTTATTTTTTTTATTTATTATTATTATTTATTATTTTATTTATTTTTATTTATTTATTTATTTTTATTTATTTATTTATTATTATTTATTATTTTTATTTATTTCTTTTTATTTATTATTATTATTTATTATTTTTATTTATTTATTTATTTTATTTATTTTTTATTATTATTTATTATTTTTATTTATTATTATTATTTATTATTTTATTTATTATTTTTATTTATTTCTTTTTATTTATTTACTTATTTATTTTTTGACAAGATTAATCGTTTCTTCTGACAAAACTGGTAAAATATATTAACATTACAGATCTGAAACTGAAAAAACACATGTATATCCAAGACTGGTCGTATGGGAAAATAGTATTTTATTTTAATGTTTTCATAATTAAAATTGACGTTAAAACTAATATCAGGAACTACGCTTCAATTCGACGAGAAAAAATACAGCTTAACAATTTATTTATTTATTTTTAGGCCTGTGTAATTTATTGACGTGACCTTTTGATGGAGACGAATGAAAAAAAAAACCCTGGATATTTTTTAAACTAAGGAAACATTTTATTTACTATATTTTTTCATTTTCCGTGTAGTAATTCTAGTCTAAATATATAAAAAAATTATTAAGAATTTATCAAATTATTCTAAGAATAAGTCTTTGCAACTAAATACTAACTCGACACGTTCCACAACTGAGTCTATTTGCTGCTGCTGCTGCTGTCTTCATGACAACTCAATCTTATACGGGAAGATGGTTTCATAGGGACGATATCTCAGCTAAAGATATTTTGTCCGAAGACATTTTTTCTACTGGGACGCTAATCGAGTTGACGTGTTTCCAAATCTATAAAAATCAATGGCGCTTTGCCTTTTCGATATTATCTGTTTTTTTTTTTTGTTTGTTTTTTTTTGTTTTTTTTGTTTTGTTTTTTTGTTTTGTTTTCTTGCCTTTGCTACAATATTTTATCACAGTGTCAGTCATGTCATTGTTCCCGTTTTGTGGGACAATTTTTTCCTCTTTTTTTCTTCAATTCTATCTTTATCAAAGCCTTTTTTTTTACATTCCGAAAATATTTCGAGAGTAGTCTTCTTCTTAGTAAAGATTGTAAAATGTATCACTATTATTCCTTTTCATTTAATAATACGTTGATGATAAATTTACAGACAGGTTTTGTTTGGTGTGCATTAAATTGTGATATGTGACATAGTACATAAATATATTTAGTATTACAATTATTTGTTTGTATTAAGCCTTCTTTTTCGGTTTAACTTACTTGAATATATCAGTCCCAAATAATTTTGATGATTAAACTGCGTAACCGATAATGAGATTTGAGAACTGGTTTTGTCTTTGTTTTTGTAGTACTCAAATTTTCACATGTATTGTATTTGGGATCAGAAGTCCTACTGACTTCTCTGTAGTGAATAAGTAAACACTAATTCTAGTATCACACAGATTTTGGCAGTAAAAGAAAGGAAAGATTTTCTACTTTGAGCTATGATGATATAACAACACTTACAGAATCGCTTTTTGAACATTCTTAATATTTTTGTTTGGTTTACTGACAGAATGATTTGAGTACAGGGAAGCAATTGGTTAGTGAATTGTGAGGAAAATCATGCAACAGAAAACACAACAGGATATTAAGTTGAGGCGTTATTTCCTTTTATGTAATTATATGTTGGTAATAAATTTACAGACATGTTTTGTTTGATGTGTGTTAAATTGTTTAGTAAAGAAGAACAGTGTTTGGCATTCAATGGATGGTGAAAATAACTAAGAAGCATTCGGTGGTGTCTAGCACTCACCCAAAGTGAAATTAGGGTTGTTTTTTTATTGGGCAGACGATAAGAAAAAGTTCAGTTACTGAGTTGGCTTATGTGTCTCCCCAAGGAGAAATCTGGGAGAAAGTACAATTTACCTTTGTGATAGGATTTTATTTGGACATAGTTGGTGTGTTAATAACTATCAGTGTTTATAAAGAGCCCACTGTAATAATTTTCACCTCCTGCACACACCTATTCTATAGTTAATAGACTCTCCCACCTATAATAAGTACGAGTAGTAAGAGTAACGAGTCTGTCGGTTGAACTCTCTGACTACGGGCGGGGAGGAACCCGTCGGAGGCTACGCCGAAGGTCGGAGGCTACGCCGAAGGTCGGAGGCTACGCCGAAGGTCGGATTCTCTTTCGGGGAGGTAAACCGACCCTGAACCCGTTTATACGGGTTCAATGGGCATATTTTTGGGCTGAGACCACGGGCTCGGAGATCCCACATTAAATAACCGGCCTTGTGCCACATCATGCCCTCGTGGGGGGTTGACTAAATATCGTCAGTCGGTCAGTCGATGTCGGACGACCGGCTGAACGGTTGAACTCTCTGCCTTCGGGCGGGGAGGAACCCGAACGGGGCTACGCCGAAGTGCGGAGTCTCGTTCGGGAGGTAAACCGACCCTGAATCCGTATATACGGTTTCAAAGGGTATATTTTTGGCCAAGCCCACGGGCTCGGAGATCCCACGTTAAACCGGCCTTGTGCCACATGATACCCTCGTGGGCGAGGGTGACTAAATATCGTCAGTCGGTCAGTCAGTCAGTGAGTCGATGTCGAACGACACTTAGTCGAATACGAAAGTATCAGCAACCACGACCAGATTGCTCTGCGTAATACCAAGTTCCTAACGTTTTGTACGTCGAACCCATTTAATGACTGACTCAGTACAAATACAATCCTCCACTGTGAAATCACTCCACAACATGCACTCATATTGTGATATACGACACAGTACATAAATGTGTTTAGTCTTATGATCATTTGTTTGTATTACGCATTCTTTGTTTTTTTGTTTAACTTACTTGAATGTGTCAGTCCAAAATTATTTTGAGGATTAAACTGCGTAACCGATAATGAGGTTCGGGGAGTGGTTTTGTCTTGGTTTTGAAGTACTCAAATTTTCATGTGTATTGTATTTAGGATCAGAAGTCCTACTTGCCTCGCTGTAGTGAATAAGTAAAGACTAATCTTAGTATCACACAGATTTCAGCAATAAAAGAAAGGCAAGGTTTTCTACCTATGATGAATTAGCATCACTTAGAGATCATTACGGGGCGATATTTTTTTTTAAGATTAACATTCATTAAAATTTCATTTACCCTCATTTGTCATATTGATGTATTATCATTTTAGAAGGGACATCTTCATCATCATTTAAATACAGTGTCAAATCGATCCCAATACTTTTGTATTGGAGAAAGGGAAAATGTGCTTATGCCATTGATAACTGCGCACTACTGATTTTGTAATTATTCCCAAATCGTAATATTGGCTGGCCACTTGTATCCTAGTATGCCTGACTGCTAGAAAGGCTAGCCAATCCCTGTTGCAGACACCAGCCCAGACACATTTGTGTCTGTTCAACACCCACAGAGCCCATCTGCAGTTTATACTGAGCGGGACGTAGTTATGAATTTAAGCGCAGTATTAGATTGGCAGAGAAATCTTATTTTACTGTCGAAATTGCTAGAGACAAACGAAAGTCTTATTTTAAGAGTTTCTTCTCCTCTAACTTCGCGCTTGTGGAACTCTCTTCCGGCTTCTAGCTTTCTAGTCAACTTTGATCCTCGAGAATCTAGATTGCTATCCTGGACAAAGCCGATACGATCAAGCCCTCGGTCACGATGACTTCTGACTTCGTGCTCTCACAACTATCGACGGTTTCCAAATGGTTCGACCTCTCCAATTTCACTCACAAGTCTTGGGTCAACCCTTGGTATAGTTTTCATGCACTTTCAAGATGTTTCGAGCTTTGGAATCGTCTCTCCAGGCTGATAACAAAAAAGAAGTCACCTTTCTGATAAATCGATCATCAAAAGCAAATAACACTCAGTTATCAATGACGACAACTCTTTAAGAAGTCAGAGTCCGATTTAACACTGTATTTATATTATGAACTGGACCCCCTCTTCTAAAATTAAAAAAAAAGAGAGAGAGAAGGCCAATAAACAACCAGGTTCAAACGAGACAGTTGCCGATTGACATTGCATTTAATTTTTTTTAAAATTGTAGTTGACAAGAAAGCAACAAGTCGTGGAAGGTTTCTACAGGTGAAGATATACGAGAAAAGAAACTATAAGAATAAAATATTCAGTTGTATCTTGCAATTTCAAATGTAAAATGATGAGACCTAGCCGGCAATCTAGTACTGCGCTTAAATTCTTAAATCGGGGTACCAAAAATGAAAGTTCATCAGAACATTTACCATGAAAATATTTATAGAAAATATACAGGGAGTCTTCGTTAGGGTGATGGGAAAGGTTCTAAGACAATTGCGTATTGGATATTTGTGTCCAGGCCAATTGCGTCCCTAGACATTTGCGTCTTTAGACAAATGCTTCCCTGCATAATTGCATACCTCTCATAATTTTTTGAAGCTTTTAAAGGCAATTACAATAAATTTTTAAAAAAGGAATAAAATTTTAAAAAATTAAAAGTTTATTGTTGTTTAAAATGCAATGACAGATTAAAAGTGTTGCAAGCTCGCTCTACAAACTGCCAGTATATTTTTCTTTCATCGACGTTTTTTTCTTATGATAGTGCTCGCTGCAATTTTTCTCGTCTACAAATATTTTTCCACAAGTGTTTGATTTTAGGAATTTAGACATTGGTTCCAAATAAAAATATAATCTATAAAATCCAGAATCAATTACATGTTTGTGACACGCACTGCTGGAGTGAACGGAAAATGCTAGCTTAATTTTCTCTTGCTTTAAAAAATAAATTTTTCTCTCTTTTTATTTATGTTAAATAATTTTCTGCTTATTTAGAGTAATTAAAGCTACTGGTGTGCAAAATTCTATATTAACATTTTTTTTTTTTAAAATAGTAACTTCAAAAAATTCTCAGATGTCCGCAATTATCCAGGGACGTAATTGTCTAGTACGCAATTGTCCGAGACGCAATTAGCCGGGACACAAATATCCAATACGTAACTGTCCTAGAACCTTTCCCACAGCCCTAACAAAGCTTCCCAGTATCTTTTCTATAAATAGGTTAAAAAAATAACGGAATTAATTATAGGTTAATAAACGTTTGATATTAATTATAGGTTTCTAAGAGGAAGATCCCTGGGAAGCCATCGATGCTACAGACCCTATCCCACCGGTGGGCATCGATGCTATAGTCCATATCCCACCGGTGGGCATCGATGCTATAGTCCCTATCCCACTGGTGGGCATCTATGCTACAGTCCCTATCCCACTGGTGGACATCGATGCTATAGTCCCTATCCCACCAGTGGGCATCGATGCTACAGTCCCTATCCCACCGGTGGTCATCGATGCTATAGTCCTTATCCAACTGGTGGTCATCGATGCTATAATCCCTATCCCACCGGTGGTCATCGATGCTATAGACCCTATCCCACCGGTGGGCATCGATGCTATAGTCCCTATCCCACCGGTGGTCATCGATGCTATAGTCCCTATCCCACCAGTGGTCATCGATGCTATAGTCCCTATCCCACCGGTGGTCATCGATGCTATAGTCCCTATCCCACTGGTGGGCATCTATGCTACAGTCCCTATCCCACTGGTGGGCATCTATGCTACAGTCCCTATCCCACCAGTGGGCATCGATGCTACAGTCCCTATCCCACCGGTGGACGGACAGTTGATCGCATTTTGATTTTTATAAACAGAATAATACCGGACTTTACAATGAGCATTTACGGGTTATATATTACGCTTTATTGACCACTCATATTTCTGTGCTTCTTTTCCCATAGATATGATTCAACAAATGCACATTTCAAATGCTTTTGCTCTTATTAGGAATACTATCTCTAAGACGTTTGCATAAAACCCCTCACAGAACAAGATTTTTAATAATAGAGATCTGACATGGCGCACGATTGGAAAATGCGCTTTTCTTTCAGACAATATAGCTTTATGCAGTAGCTTTTCTCTTATGGCAACGAAAAGGTGCTGTGTGGACAGATCATCGTTCACCAAGATTTAATTATTTATTTCGAACAAGGAAGGTGGAATTTAAATCCTAAATAAATATACTGTTATATGGTATTTGGAGAGTAAGAAATATAGCTATATGGTTAAATTTTCACGAATGTTTCCACATCGCTTTCGTCGTTTAACCTCATTCTGAACTCTACTGCTGTTTGGTCTCCGTAGCCGAATCAGTAAATTATCTGCCAAGAAAACTCAGGATATCAAGTATAAAGGGTGAAATTTTTATCTGGCTGGGGGCTTATTTTTCATTTGCGATTGGTACTGCTGAGTTAAAGATTGTAGAATGACGACCCGAGAGTTTTCAATAAACAACAAATAAACAAATAAAGAAAAATAAAAGAAAAGATGTGCTATTCAAAAATAATATTTGGTAATATTTCACCTCCTAAGAAAATTCGAATATTACTTTATAATTAGTATTCGTTACTTCTTTCCTAGTGCCTACCGTAGAGAGATGAATACCATTTGTGGGTGGGGGATACGACTCGCTTGCGTAACCTTATGAACTGAGTTCAGTAAATTTTTGTTAGAGTGATGTTTAGCAAACTAGAAATATGGTTCTACAGAAGCATGCTGAGAACAGAATGGGCCGAACCTGTGAGCCACGACGAAGTTCTAGAGAAAATGGAAACAACACGGACACTTATACTTAACATCAAAAAGAGATAGTTGAAATTTCTAGGGAACATAATGAGGAAAGAAGGGCTAGGAAAATTTGATACCCACAGGACCGACTGAAGGCAAGAGGGACAGAAGAAAACAATGCATAACCTACCTAACAAGCTTGAGTAAATGGATGGCAGAACAGGTTTTAAGGGGGAAAAAACGAATATTTATTAAGAGCTACAAACGACAGGAAATTGTGGAGAGCTATGATCGGCAACGTCCTGAAGGGAGACGATACATAAAAGATGAAGAAGAAGAAGATTGCAAATTCAGATTCAAGTCCAGTTTAATGTGGGACATAACACGAGTATATGTGGACAAAGGCAATAATCGACCAGTCGTAGCAACCTGTGCTGTAAAGAAATCAGGGAAAGCCAAAATAATCTTTTCTGGCTGTAACGATGACAAGACACGCCTGATCCGAATCAAAAGACCGGAGAGTAATATTTAACAAGTTAAAGATGAAATTTATACTCAAACAAAAGCCATTACAGTTTGCCGGTCACTTTCCCCGAGGACGGGGAGGTCGTTTCATCCTTACTTCCATGGCGTCCTTCGAGGGCTGTCTTCTCACAAAAGTTGACCTTCACAGGCATTTTCTGTCCCAATTTTCGGACATCGTGTCCTCATCCGTTGTTCTTCATTCGTTCCTCCCTGTATCATTCCTCCATCATTCCTTTTATCATTCCTCCCTCTATCAGTATTATTCCTCCATCTATCATTCCTCCCTCTAATAGTATTATTCCTCCATCTATCGTTCCTTATTACATCATTCCTCTAGCATTCCCTTTGCCATTCCTCCATCTAACTGTATCATTCCTCCATCTATCATTCCTCCCTCTATCAGTATTATATCTCCCTCTATCATTTCACTAAAATTCCCTTTATCATTCCTTCCTCTATCAATAATATTCCTCCAACTATCATTCCTCTCTCTATTATTCCTTTATCATTCCTCTCTGTATCATTTCCCCCATCATTCTCTCTATCATTCCTCCCTCTATCATTACTTTATCTTTCTCTCTATCATTCCTCCCTCTATCAGTATTATTCATCCCTCTATCATTTTCCATCTACCAGCATTATTCCTCCATCGTTCCTCCCTCTATCATTCCTTTTATCATTCCTTACTCTAATATTCTATCATTTTTCCCTCTATCGGTATTATTGCCTCTCTGTCATTCCTCCTTTTATCATTCCTTCTAGCATTTCTCCCACTATCAGTATTATTCCTCTCGCTATCAGTACTCCTTCCAGTATCATTACCCATCTATCATCCCACTATCATTCCCTCTATCATTCCTCCCTCTGACATTATTCTATCCTTCATATCCTCTATCAATATATTTCCACCATCGTTACTTCCTCTATCATTACCTCTATCATTCCTCACTCTATCATATACCCTTGTATCAGTATTATTCCTCCCTCTATCGTACCTCTTTCTATCATTCCTACCTCTATCGCTCCTCTATCATTCCCTCTGTCATTCCCCCTCTATAAGTATTATTCCTCCCTCCATCTTTCCTCCTTCTATCATTCCCTCTATCATTTCTTCTTCTATCAGTAATATTCCTCCCTCTATCATTACCCACTCTATCATTCCTCTATCTTTCCCTATATTATTCCTCCCTCTATCAGTCCCTCTATCTTTCCTCCCTCTATCATTATTATTCTTCTACATTCTTCCCTCCACTGTACGATCGCTACTTTTTATCCTTCTCTGTAAACATCAGTTTCATTTATTTTCTTCTTTCTAACTTCCGTTTTTCTTGTTTTATCATTGTCTCTAGCGCCATCTTTCTTTTCCCCGCAACCACCGATCTGCCCTCACTTGCAATTGAATTTTTTTCTTTACGAGGATACCAGCTTCTACCGGCCGCACACTCATTTGTAAACCCTTTCACATCAAAGGGAGGAAAACATCCCGTCGTATTTGGCAGGGCAGATCTTTATTCTTTGTTCTCACTGCTATTTATGGCGTAGGCATTCCTTTTTATCCGTACTAGCTTGTAATACAATGATTTACGAAGTGTAGCTTAGTTGTGGCACAAGGCCGTAAGCATGGAGCACTCGTTGCTAAAAGATACAAAGTGAAGCCAGTCTAAATTTTCTACCATCTGGACGTCGCTGTTGAAGGTCTAAGTTATAGCAAGTAGTATACGTCCAAAGGGCGCCTCAAAACTACCACTTCGTTTATGATACATGTCCCTTCAGGACGTTGGTGAACATGGCTCTCCACAATTTCTTGTCCTTTGTGGCACTTTTGCTATCTCTCCTAAATATTTTGGGATTATCCATTGGGACTTCTTGAGTTACGTTGTTTATTTAATGATGGGTAAAATTTTGTATCTATTTCGAACTGGTAAATCAACAGGAGGAAAATTGTAGGTTCAGGAAGTCTATATAATTACTAGATTATATAGACTTCCTGAAACTACAATTTTCCTCCTTCTTCTTCTTCTACTACTACTACTACTACTTCCTCCTCTTCTTCCTCTTCTTTTCTACCTTTTCTTCTTCTTCTTCTTCTTCTGCTTCTATGTGCCGTTTTCTTCTTCTACTACTACTACTACTTCCTTCCTCCTCCTCCCTTTTCCTCTTCTTCTTCTTCTACTACTACTACCTCCTCTTCTTCTTCCTCTTCTTTTCTACCTTTTTTTCTTCCTCTTCTTTTCTACCTTTTCTTCTTCTTCTTCTTCTTCTTCTTCTATGTGCCGTTTTCTTCTTCTACTAATACTACTACTACTTCCTCCTCCTCCCCTTTTTCCTCTTCTTCTTCTTCTACTACTACTACTACTTCCTCCTCTTCTTCTTCCTCTTCTTTTCTACCTTTTCTTCTTCCTCTTCTTTTCTACCTTTTCTTCTTCTTCTTCTTCTTCTTCTTCTATGTGCCGTTTTCTTCTTCTACTAATACTACTACTACTTCCTCCTCCTCCCCTTTTTCCTCTTCTTCT
>CAHIKZ030000375.1:840000-855000 GCA_903632075.3 Acanthosepion pharaonis | reverse complement strand
CTCCTCCTTTTTTTCTTCTTCTTCTACTACTACTACTACTACTTCCTACTCTTCTTCTTTCTCGTCTTTTCTACCTTTTCTTCTTCCTCTTCTTTTCTACCTTTTCTTCTTCTTCTTCTTCTTCTTCTTCTATGTGCCGTTTTCTTCTTCTACTAATACTACTACTACTTCCTCCTCCCCCCCTTTTCCTCTTCTTCTTCTACTACTACTACTACTACTTCCTCCTCTTCTTCTTCCTCTTCTTTTCTACCTTTTCTTCTTCCTCTTCTTTTCTACCTTTTCTCTTCTTCTTCTTCTTCTTCTTCTTCTTCTTCTTCTTCTTCTTCTTCTTCTTCTTCTTCTTCTTCTATGTGCCGTTTTCTTTTATCGCTCTCAGCAATTTCCTGT
Source organism: Acanthosepion pharaonis (assembly GCA_903632075.3). Lineage (NCBI taxonomy): Eukaryota > Metazoa > Mollusca > Cephalopoda > Sepiida > Sepiidae > Acanthosepion > Acanthosepion pharaonis. The sequence continues at coordinate 854,613 of CAHIKZ030000375.1, read as the reverse complement.
CCTTTGCAGCTCTTAATAAATTTTATATTCGAAAAGGTGAAACCTCACAAAATGCGTTTCCTCGATACAAAATTTGGTAGGTATAGTTGTTTACTTCGAAATAGTTTTCAAAAACCGGATATCATTTTTTTTTTTTCCTAAATATTATCATTGGACTAGATCTCCTAAATTCCCTCGCCAGAACTTCTTGAGGTACCATTGTTTACGCAATGTTTAAGGTAAGCATCAGTATCTGTCCCAGTTTCAAGTTCGAACCAACAAACCAACAATTGTGAATAAACACACTTCCTGGAACTTTAATTTCTACCTTCTTCTTCATCTTCTAGGAGCCGTGTCCTTTCACGACAGTGCCTGTCGTAGCTCTCCACAATTTCCTCTCCTTTGTAGCTCTTAGTAAATATTGTCTATTTGCTACCTTTTCTAATCCCTGTTCAGCTAACCATTTACAGAATCTAGACAGGTAAGTTATGCGTTGTTTTCCTTTGTCTTATCTTGCCGTCAGTATATCATGTGAGTGTCAAACTTTCCAAGCCCTCTTTCTTCTTTATATGCTCTAGTAATTTCAGCTGTCTCTTTCTGATGTTAAGTATAAGTGCCCTTTTTGTTTCCATTTTCTCTAAAACTTCATCGTTGCTCAGATGCCCAGTTCATGATATTCTCATCATCCTTCTGTAGAACCACATTTATATTGCCTCAAGACTTCTCTTCATCTCTGAAAAGATTGTCCTGCTGTCTCTGCCATATAGGAGCACCGATATTACTAAAAGTATAGTGCCCCTTTCTTTGTTTCTAACGATATTTTTCTGTTTCTTGATACTTTGCTCAGCTTTTGTGCGGCATCTTTCAATGTGTCTTCGGATGTTATTTAGGTATCTGCCATTTTAACTTGCATGCTTGTTTGTTCCTTTTGCTAATAACCTTATATTCTAGTGTAATATTTCTTCAGAGAGTTGTTGATCTCATAGTAGTTGTGATCGACAATTTTGCATTAGTGAAACCAGGGAAGGTGCCGTCCTGGGTATGAAAATAACGACAACCGGCAGCAAAGACTCTGAATGGGAGGGTTTGAGGGATGTGGAACCACCTCTTAATTACGATCTGTTCTCAGGTTCTGGGTTAAGAGCATCTGTTAGAGTGCCAACTATCCACAAATAGTTAACCCTCAAACTGCGGTCAAAACACTATCAAGGTATATGTTATACCTGAACGTACCTATTCTATTATTAATAGACTCTCCCACACATAATAAGTAGTAGTAGTAGTAGTAGTAGTAGTAGTAGTAGCGGTCGCCAGTTGAGCTCAGTGGAGTTGAGTGAGTCAGTCGATGTCGGACATTGAAGTATCAACCATCACAACTAGATTGCTGCGCCATTAACTCTTATTTCAAGTTCCTAACGTATTGTACGTCGGACCTTTTTAGGACCGACTTAGCGAAATACAAGCCTCCACTGTGAAGACTACTCTACAACAGTATAAAAATAGAGTTTTATAATACAAGTACCAGCAATACATTTTTGAAAAAACATATCAGCAATACATTTAACTCTAAAAAAAAAAACCTATTTCCAAAAATACGTCAATGAAACCTGATCTACAAATCGATTCCTTGCAAAGAATACATATTCTATTGATACGAACCTATGCTAAAAATTTTGTCGGTGTTAAATAACCATTGAGGTGCTGGTATGCCGTAAAATAAAATAAACCAAACAAGAAAACTGCAGTTTTAGAACTAGCTTCCACTTGTCCTTTTGTTGTATCAGTAAAATAGCATATTCAAATATATCTTCTTGTGCTGTTCTTCTATATACTGTCTCCATTCAGTACGTGGGCGACCACGGCTCTCCACAATTTCCTATACCTTGTAGATCTTAGTAAATTCCCGTTCTGTTAACTGTTTACATAGGCTAGTTAAGTAAGTGGAAAGTTGTTGCAATTTTCGTCTTGTGAAGTATTTTATTGAAAGTTATTGAAACGGCTTGATTAGCTTTTGCCGGGTACACTCAGGAAAAGCATTAACAATATGTCGCCTGCTTACTAAGTAACATTTTTTTTTAACGAAACAATTTAAATTTTCTAAGCAACAATTACAAAATTAATATAATACTCAAATGAAAATGGACGAAAGTAATAAATAAAATAACTGTATTTATGAAATGTGTCGGATCAGGACGTCATTTATTAATCGGCTTCAGGAAAAAATATTGATTCGCAAGAGAAGAAATTTGATGCGGCCACATCACGTCGAAACACCGGTTACCGTTTGATTTCCTAAGTTAAGCAACGTCAAACCTGCTCAGTACCTAGATGCATAACCTTTTGGGAATGCTAGGTGTAATAGGCTTACGGCTACATCACGTTGAAACACCTGTTCGCGTACGATCCCCTAAGTTAAGCAACGTCGAGCCTAGTCAGTACCTAGATGGCTAACCGCTTGAAAATAATAGCCGCTGTAAGCTTAGAAGTGCGGTGGTGTAATGGGTAACTGCTCGGAATTGTTAATCGTTTTTTTCTTTTTATATATATATTCACTTACGCGCAAATACACTTGGGAAAGGTATGAACCCATCTCTTCTCCTCCAGCTATGGGTTAAACCATTATTATATACCCCTCCAATTCTTATCATCTAAAATATCTTCTTCCTTTAAATAACCTGTAAAGGGTTGATAAATCCTAGAAAATGAACCAATCGATCAATTTCTTTATCGGATCATGATACTGATTTTGAACTTGTTGTTTAAGAAATTTAATTCAATTGTTGCTTTTACAATACGTTTTAGTAAGCTGGCTATGAATCACCTGTGTGTTCCGTGTAAATAGACCTCTTAATTACTCTTGTTCCCAGGTCAAGGTGGACCTGGGATAGTAGCACCAGTTACGGTCCCATCTATAGGAAAACAGAGAATCCCCAAACAAAAATCAATAGGACATTTATAGTAAAACGATACATTTTTATAGCAAAATGAAAATCGATGCAACACTAAAAAAATATAAAAATACATTTTTATAGTAAAATTACCAACAATACCTTTTATGATCTACAAAATATATATCTAAAACGAAAATACCTTTCCCTGAAAGCATAAATTATGTGGAAAATATCTGTTGATAGAAGGCATAAAATTACGTGAAAAATATTTAGATTTCGGCATTAAATAACGTGTAGGGTTTGATATGACACTCAACAAAATCAATCAACCAACCGTGTAAACAGTGATAATGTAATTAAAAAATGAATTTGTAGTGTGTTGGACTCAGCATACTTCCTGATCTTACCTTCTACTGTAACAATGGACTGCTACTTAGAAATATGGCAATTCACCACATTAGATTTCAGGAGTAGTTGATTTAATTCACTCAAGTTTTTTTTTACCCCCCGCACTATTTTCCAAAGGTAGCTTAGATGTAGCACAAGTATGGGGTACCCAGTGAGGATCGAACTCACTACTCAGTCGTAATTGTTCTAGCTAGATAAGCTTTCTAACCATTACGCCAACTCGAGGTTCCCTTTCCACAGCATGTATGCAAAACACTTATCTCTTATTCCGACTACGTCTTCTACTCCTTCGATACTCTCTCTAATTATGGAATTCCTAATTCTCAGTTATTTCAAATAAAAACAACATTACAATATAATGCCATAATGTGTTAAAAGATTGTCTTCTTGACGAGTAATTATATCATAGCCTATTACGTTTTTCTCACTTAACAATGTAAAAGTCGATGAAAGCATGGCTTTCTATAGTCTGAAGGAATGTACTTTAAAAGGCTTTGTTTTCATGGTAATTATGCTCTAAGACTTTCGTAAGAGAAATTCAGAAGACTATGTTTTCAAAATTCAAATCACCTTCAAATAAAATATAACAAACAAAAGATAATCCTCTTCTTGAATTAGCCTCATTGGTTATGAGATTATTATAACTGCGTGTCCTACTCTTCCTTAGCATGCAAATTCCGACCTGACAATACCTCATAAATAATATACTATTCTATTTTGATCAGGAGGAAAGCCAGAAAAGACATATAAGGGACGCTGTTTGGTTTCAGTGAAAGAAAGAAAGAAAGAAAGAAAGAAAGAAAGACGATAAAAGAGACGATAATGTGTTTATCGTCTGTTTCAGTGAAATAGAGAAAATTATCGATATCAAATCTTTTCTAGGCTCCGCCAATACCTCATAAATAATAGACTTTTCCGTTTTGATCAGGTGGAAATATCAGGGACACTACTTGGTTTCAGTGTGGAAAAGAAAGAAAGAATGAAATAAGTGAAGATGGAAATGGTGATAAGAACAAGTTTAGTGTCTGTTTCACCGAGACCGAAGAAAGTTGTCAATTTCAAATCTTTTTTTTATGCCTTGTCAATAATACCTCAAAAGTAATGAACTATTCCGTTTTCATTGTATGGAAAGTCGTGAAAGACATATCAGAAACACTACTTGGTTTCAGTGATAAAAAGAAAGAAAGGTTTAACGTCTCCTGTCAATACCTTATAAATAATGGACTATTCCGTTTTGATTGCGTGGAAAGGCAGAAAAGACATATCAGAGACGCTACTTGGTTTCAGTGAAAAAATATGAGAGAAAGAATAGAAGAGACAAGAACACTCATGTGTTTATCGTCTGTTTCAGTGAAATGAAAAAAGTTGTCAATTTCAAATCCTTTCCTTTTTACCGGCTTATTTTTTTTTAAATAACAACCTGTATTCATATTTATTAAATTTATTTCAATATCTTGTTAAAATTGTAAAGCTCAAATATTTAAAAATGCGATAGGGGAAATTCTATGGATATTCTATTGTCGTAAAACTCGCCACGAGCTTACTCAGTCATTAACTTACGTATTAAGATTAGTCAAAAAATTCAAATGGGGAAAAACTTGGAATTTTGACGGTTTAAAACTGCTAAATAATAATTTAGTAATTGATATTGTTTTAACATTTCAGATGTGTAAAGATTGTCGCATGTCGCAAGAAAGATAAAACGTCCCGAAAGAAAAAAAGAAGCTGAGCAAAGGGCGTAGAACAATCAAAAATCGCTGTATTATTATAATTGTGCTTGTCTCTCTCTTCGTTAGTTAGCACGACCGTTACGTCCTGTCAGTATCTCATAAATAATGGACTATTTCGTTTTGAGCGCATGGAAAGAGTGGGAAAATACACTACTTGGTTTCAGTGAGAAAATGAATAAAAGAAAGAAAGAAAGTCTTTAAAGGCTGTTTCAGTGAAATACAAAAAAATGTCAATTTCAAATCTTTTCATTTGTACCCACTTCTTAAAATAACAACCTACTTTCATATTTATGATTGTTATTGGAATATTTTGTTGAATTTGTTAAGCTCAAATATTTGACGATTGGATCGGGGAATTTCTACGGTTATTTTATGTAGTAGAATTCACTACGAGCTAACTCTTTCATTAACTTGAAAATTAAGATTCGTCAGAAAATTCAAATAGGAAAACAGGTATTTCTAGCATTTATTAATGGTTCTGACTTGTATTTTTCAGCAGTTAAATCTAATTTGGTGAAATATTAAGCATTTAAATAGATAGAACTCCACCGGTCATCAATGACCAAGGATTTGATCCCACCCATCTGTATGGTAGGATCAAGACTGGGCAGGATGATATGGAGGAGAAGATGTTGGCCATGCAGCACGTACCCGTTCTCCATTTCTCTGGTGGATTCAAAGGAACAGCAGGGCCATTACAGTTTGGCACCAGCGCCGTCACCGGAGCTGCCAGAACGAGGCTGAAGTCAACAACGAAGGCTTAGAGGCTCCAACACCGAATCTTTTAGCTGTATAGTATGTGTTACGCTAGCGCTACACACAGTTTTGAATTTAAAGTTACTTTCTCCTAAACCCGTTGCCACAAAAGATATAAAACCTAGTCTGTACTGTTATTTTACCCACAGCAGGGTAGAGAAGAAGAGACGTTTAAATAAGGAGTCAATTCTACCACTTTGCCATGGACAACATTTTCTAGATACGCCTTTAAGGCGTCGTTTTATGTGCATTAGCCACTACTGAAAGCCATTAATAAAATGTTTGTCTCCTTTTTTGATATTGATAATACCTACAATTCCGAAGAAATATTGGATGTATAATTGTTCTAAGAAATGTGTGGAATGCTGTTCATTTGATAGAGATCGAATATGATGCTACGGAGGGCTACAAAAGCCCAGCACCTGAAAAAACACCGTAGGAAGAAGTAATGTTTCAGTTGCGAATAATTAAATACTTGAAGAAAGTCCTGTGATAATCTTTCAACACATTTGAGAATATAACGTTACGTAAGACTCCTGATAACTTTTTTTTTACTTTAGTTCGTCTAATACAAGGCTCAAGAACCACTCAATGTTGAGTGTTACTGAGCGAAATTGTTGCACGTAAGATGACTGTAAATATTGTTGACTCTTATGACGTGTTCAAATCTTACGATCTGAAAAATTTCATAATAAAGTTTACAAGCAGGCATGGCTTAAAGAGATACATTATGTAAATTTCTAACCAACGGGGTAAGTAAGTTTCCACCACAATGTATTAAATTTCTTATTCAAATCGGAGCCGATATGTGACTATTTAAGAAGTCTGGTTTGTCCGACAGATTGAAGGTGAAAATCATTGGAATTTGCTGGGCGCTGAATGTAGAAGAAGAAGATGATGATGATGATGATGATGAAGAACTTCGCTTCTTGACTGTGATTATGAAATTTTCAAATGGGATTATTTCTTATTTTATGGCGTCTTGCACGGTTTCTTTTGGATGGTTCAGTAGTATCTCATTTCTAGTGTTTGGATTCTTCGCTGTAGTTCGACTGTTAATGCTCATGATACAAAAAGACTGAACGATCAATGCAGGCAATGATCTTTGGTTTCAGACAAATGATTTTTCCTGGTGGTTCTTCCTGCTCCTCTCTTTGTGTTACTCATGCAATAATTTGTATTCTGGTGTCACGTTTGTTGCCAATCAAGACAATATATTTGAATTGTCTCACTTCTTTGAGTTCCTGACTGCCGACATTTATCTTACTTAAAACTGTTTGTTATGAGTCTTTTTTTTTCGGTATTAATCTCCATCTTTTTTTGCTTTCTGTCAGTATGAGAAGAAAATATATTTATGCCAAATTTTCATCATCCGTCTCTCGTAGAACTGTGAATTCAGTGAATACTCTATTAATCTGGTGCTGTCTATGAATTGAATTAGACTATTATGTTTTTATTTCGATGCGGACTATTACTGAATAAATATTTATAAAATAATGACTTCGTGTCAAAAACTGAAATTACATATTGAATTACAAATTTCCAAGCGAAAAACGAAGATTAAAAAAGTTGGTGTGATATTCTAATTAAGATATTTTTCGTCAAAATACTCAGAGAAGAAATAATATTTTATAAAAAATTGATTAAAAGTGAAATATTTGAATTTATTTACAGCGCGCTAAATTTTTTATTGCCAGAAACGATCTTTTGACATCAGCTCTTGTGCATCGTATGAAATAAAAGAGAGTTGCAGACGGTATTGTACGCCATATTTGTAAAGGTCACCGTTAATTTATTTAATCAATAAAAGATGTTCACTTTGAAGACCTGGTGTGGAATAATGATTAATTAGTCTTAGGCATAAATTATTTAGTGGTAAAGTTTTCAGATCAGTTGACACAAGGTTATTTCAGAAATTGCTACGGTACCAAGAAATTAAAGAAAGCATACTAGACGTCGAACCCAGGTCAAGAAATATGACCTTCAATAAAGTTATGGCATTGTAATATGCTATACAGTGATATCTATCTATCTTTCTATCTATATTACATTCGAACATATTAAAACCCCTACATAAATGCATTCATTTTTCGATGCATGCCATCACATCCCATCACATCAGACGGTGGTAAATGAGGGTTTTCACAAGTTTTAATATTTACTTACAAACAATCTCTTTTCCCTCAAAAAAGAAAAGAAAAGCAAGAAAGAGAGAGAGAAAGACAAGATATTGTCTCCTCTAAAAAGAAAAAAGAAAATTGACACAAGATATAGTCGAAAAAAGAGAAAAAAAAGACAAGTGTTGGGGGACCGTAATATACCTACATGGACTCTTCCAGAACTATATAAAGTATGCGATATAATACTCTAAGAGAAGAGGAGGAAAGAGAGAGAGAGATTATTCTAATACTGTAGTATCAGCCGCGTACGACTACCAATATTGAACACTAGCACATAGTAAGCTCCGCTTACACTTACACTATCTTTGTAACCTTTTTGTTTAATATATCTTTCTTACCTCTAATCTGTGTTCCGTGTTTTCCTTCCGTGGTCCCAACTTTGGGTCCACATCAACATGATATAGTCGCATCTAAAAAAGAATAAAGAAAATAAGAAGAGCGAGGAGGAAAAAACAAGATATAGTCTCATCTCCAAAGAAAATAGGCAAAGTATGTTGATAATCGGGTCAACTGCTTATAAACTTCAATCTTCCATGAATCTCGTACATGAAAATTACTATGAAAATTTCTATGAAAATTTCTATGAAAATTTCTCGGATATTCAGGCCGGTAAATGTTATTTAATACTGTTTATTATGAACAGAGCATTTACTTAAATACTTGTATCAATAAAAAAGAACGTTAAACATAAAAATGTCTTTAATAAATAAATTGTCGGACTTTGTCCATTTCTTAATATATGACGTCATTTGTTTACATTTGATACGCCAGAGCAGTTATGAATGTACGAGATTCATAGAAGATTGAAGTTTATAAGCAGTAAATTCGAACGCTCCTTTGTGGCCGAGACGGTAAAGCACGTCAGCGTAAATGACGGTTCCGTATAGGATGCAGGTTCGAATCCTGTCAAAGAACGAATATTTTCTATGAAAATTTCTCGGACATTCAGGCCGGTAAATGTCATTTAATACTGTTTATTATAAACAGAGCATTTACTTAAATACTTATATCTATAAAAAAGAACGTTAAACATAAAAATGTCTTTAATAAATATATATATATATATAATACATTAATGTATATAATAATAAACCGTGTGTATATTATGGTCGGTTACTTTATTAATGCTGACAAGGTTTTGAGTATCTTATTGACACAAGTATAACAGTCGTAAAATTCTGCATTATAAAAACTTTAATATAAAATTCCAGCTCTAATCATAGATATCTAATTATAGATTTACAAAAATTCCCGTTGTAATTATAATAAATTAAAATACAAATAAATTATTAATATTTCGATTATAGGCTTAAAAAAAATATGGTGTTATTTATAGGTTTATAAAAATTCTTGTATAAATTATAAAAATTAAAATAAAAAATCGGTATTAATTATAGTTTATAGTTCATTAAAGTTTACGTTCCTCGAAATGGCTCGGTGGGCATTTCTGTATTAATCAAGAACGGAGTAGAAAGAGGTTGATTCGAAGGCTAGGTGACGCCCTTGATCGTGGAGAATCTCTCGATTGCTTTCTTATGGTGATAATGATGGAACTCTAAATCTTACGCATAATACAAGCTTTGAAGAAAAAATCTAATCTATAAAGGATTATATAACCAAATAGTTTTGTTTACAGTCAAAAAATAATGTTTTCTTTCCTGAAGACTCTCGAAAACATAATCCTGATCTTGAGTGCTTAGAGAAATACTGACCATTTCTTGGAATAGTTTTATTTTTATTTGATTTGAACATTTTATTTTATTCTTAATTTTTATTTTATTTTATTTTTTTTTTTTTTTGGCGTGTTTTATCTATGACAAAATGCCAGCAACTACTTAGAATTTTGTGGCTGCGACAAACATTTCTTGTTAAAAACTACTTAAGCCTATCTCATTCTTGGGGTTATAGTGGGTCAAATAGACCCTGGCAGATAGCTACACATACTTTCTTTTATTGTCCTCCTTTTATTTATTTATTTATTTATTTTGATTTATTAGGTGCGTTAACTTCTATTCATTTTTTACTGTTGGTTCTTTTTCTTTCATGTGCCGTGTCCCTTCAGGACGTAGACGATCATAGTCCTCCACATCTTCCTGTCTCTTGTAGCTCTTAATAACTTTTCTCTTTTGGTTATTTCTCACAAATCCTGTTCTACCATTGATTTACTCAAGCTCATCAAGTATGTCACACACTGCTGTTCTCAGTCCCTCTTTCCCTCAATCTGTCCTGGGAGTATCGAATTTTCCAAGCTCTCTTTCCTCGTTACATGCCCCAGAAATTTCAGCTGCTTCTTCCTGATGCGAAGTATAAGTTTCCTTTTTGCTTTCATTTTCTGTAAAACGTCGTTGTTGCCCACATGTTCAGTCCAAGGTATCTTCAGCATCTTTCGGTAGAACTACATTTGTGTTGCTTCAAGTCTCTTCTTTATCTTCGAGAAGATTGTCTAACATTTGTCGACATATAGGAGGACAGATATCACGTAACAGTTCTTTACTGTTTTTTTTTTTGGGGGGGGCCAACAATTTTTTTTGTCATTTAATATTCTGCTTAACTTTTGGAATGCATCTTTGGTAATTCTATTATGTCTTCGGATCTCAGTGTGGCACTTTCTGTCTTCTATTAGAAAACTTCCGAGATATTAAGATATTTGTACTTGTTCTGATTTTAGCATCCCCGATTTGTAATTTTCATTCGGGCTCACCCTTTTTGCTGATAACCATGCATTGTGTCTTCTTGTTGTTTACACTTAGTCCTTTCTTCTCGCTTTCTTTATTTACCTTCTGTAGGAGCTTTTATAGTTTCCTTTCCGTGTCTGCTATCAACACTATCATTTTCATATCTTTTATTGTTAAGATTGCGACCGTCAGTACAGAATCCTGGTAGGACATCTAATTCTCTCAGAACTGTCTCGCTGTATAGGTTGAATAAGTCTGATCAGACGACACAACCTTGTCTTAGGCCCCTTTCAATTTTTGTGTATCTGTTGAACTCATTTTCTAAATATTCTCAAAGTAATACTTATCCTTTTACTTCTTAAACTAGATACTGTTAATTATCCAAGCAGGATTATCCCACCGATGATCTGTGACATTATTAAAAGTCATTGAGTTTCGTCACCTTGGCTGACAAGGGTAAATTGTTGGTTCACTGCCATATAGTAGGACAGATATCACGCAACAGTTCATAATTTTTCTTAGTTTCTAACGATGTTTTTCTATCTCCTAATATCCTTCTTAGCTTTGTTAAGGCATCTTTCGATATTCTAATACGCCTTCGGATTTCAGTGTCACACTTTTCCGTCCTCTGTTAGAACACTTCCTGGATATTTAAAATTTTGTGCTTGGTTGATTTTGGCACCTACCATTTGCATTTTGGGCTCGTCCTTTTGCTGATAACCATGCATTGTGTCTTCTTGTAGTTTATACTTAGCCCTTTCTTCTCGCTTTCCTTCGTTACCTTCTATAGAACCTTTTGTAGTTTCCTTCCCGTGTATGTTATCAACACTGTTTTATGTAGCTCTTAATAATTTTTGTCTTTTTGTTATTTCTCCCAAACCCTGTTCTACCACCAAGTTCATCAAGTATGTCACACAACATTTTCCTCTGTTCCTCTTTTTCTCAATCTGTCCTGAGAGTATCGGATTTTCCAAGCTCTCTTTCCTTTTTATTGTTAAGATTGTGAACGCCAATAATGAACCCTGGTAGGACTTCTACACCACTTTTCTATTTTTGTATTTGCGGTCTCCCCATGGAGACATTGCTTCGATACACTGTAGCTTAGCCATGAAGCATTTTCATAGCACGTGATAGTAATCACAGTGATCTAGGGATGTTGGTCCGTTGACAGGCGGTTGGCGCGCGTATTGGATTGATTGGTGGTGGCTACGGTTGTTGCAAGGACCTGATTGAGGACGCCAATAATAACGGACCAATGCATGCGACGGAAACTAACGACATCTACTTAGAATAAGGAATAAATAAGTTTTATTTATCTCTCAAAAAGTAGATGCAAAATGATAATCCATTAGCCTACGTACCGTTGAGGCTTACCAGCTAACCAGAGAAAAGATTAAAAGAGGCTGGGAACCCAGTTTGACTTTTAAGGCTGTGTCTTGATTGGTTGATTTTGTCGAAATCCACTTTTCGAATTTCGTTCTTTTTGCGTGACTGCTTTATTCGCTACATCAAGTTAATTATATGTAATGAGTTTTGGGAAGGGAGACAATTAGAAGAAATGCATTTTTGTTTAAATCTTTGGGGAGTAGTATTTTTCTACGTAAATCTGTTCATTTTATGTTGTGTTCTCTACAAATTTATCGGTTTACAGCCATATCACATTCAACTATCGCCGCAGTTAAGCATCTTCGAGCCTTGTCAGTAATTAAATGGATCACGGCTTGTGGATAACCATGTGGCATAAGCTGGATATGCGGTTGGTGCAATAAATAATGGCTCGGAATTAGAAATAGTAGAGCTAAGTTTTAATTCCAGTTGGATTCGTTGTATAAATTACTTACGCATAAAAACTCCTGGTAAAAGTGTGAATTTAACTCCTATCCCCCCAGCTATAGGTTAACTAGTAGAACTTGTATCAATAAATCCGTTATCTCAAAAAAAAAATTATTGTAATCTAAAAAATATTTTCTGGTTTTAGATATTCTGCAAATGGGTTGATAATCCGTAAAAATCAAATCAATTTACGAATTCATATTTTCTTGCTATTTTTCCGCTTTAATTTATTTTATTCTTTAGTCTTTTTTCATTTGTCTCTTTCCCTTAAGTTGGCACGATTTCTTTGCATTCTGCCTTCTCTTCGATTTTGTTATTTGATGAGACCTTATTGCTCATCTAGTACTGCGCTTAAATTCATCAAGTCTAGATAGCGAAGAGGTCATCCGAACAATTACCATGAAAATATTTATAGAAAAGACACAGGGAAGCAATTTTACAGCGGTGGGAAAGTGGCCAATAGTATTGCTGATTCTTCTTTGGATTTTGCCAAGGACCTCTAAATAAATTGCAGGATCACCAGAGCATATATGGCAGAAATTTTCGAAGCATTAACAAATGGTAGACTTATAGATTCTGGAGAGATAGATTGTGAATCAACTTTCTTCGCGGCAGATCTAACAACTAATTCGATATAATCTCTCCACTTCATGTCAGCCTAGAATGTTAGCCAGTGAAGGCGAAACGAGTTACTCTCCTGGGGGTTAGAATCAGCCATGCAAATAAACTTCATAATTGTTATACCGTAACATACCTATTCTATTGTTAATAGACTCTCCCACATATAATAATTAGTAGTAGTAGCAGTCGCCAGTGAGCTCAGTGAGTTGGTGAGTCAGTCTATGTCGGACATTAAAGTATCAACCACCACAGCTAGATTGCTGCGTTATTAACTATTATAACAAGTTCCTAACGTTTTGTACGTCGAACCTTTTTTAGGACCGACTTAGTGAAATACAAACCTCCACTGTGAAACTACTTTACAACAATAATCATATGACTAGAGATCATTTTTTTTTTTTTGGTGGGGAGGGGCGTTGAATATTTTTCCCGCTGAACTAAAGAAGCACTCTGTTATTATTTATTTATTTATTTCGTTTGGTGTTGTTTTATTGTTTGTTTTTTTTTTTTGTATTTGTTTGGCAATGTTTATGAAATATTTACGTCAAAAGTATTAGATGTGGAAAAGTCTGTACAGAATTCGTCCCTTAAGTTACATAATTTATTGCTATGCACCATCAAACAAACATTTTTGTACATACAAGAAATGATACGAATGTCAAACAGATTTCCAAGGAAATTTCAACGAATACAAAGTGCGCACAAACACGGAAAAGCCTAAAGGTGACAACGTTAAATATATATATATATCCTAAATTGTCACATTATCTGTTTTGTCTTTTGCTTTGCAGTTCGTGTTAATTTATTGATTACAGTTACACACACAAAAACGCGCACACACACACACACACACACACATATATATATATATATATATATATATATATATATATATATATATATATATATATATATAAATTATTTTAAAAAATATGTATTCATCGCGACACAGAAATTACCATGTTTCGAACTAAAAACTAAACTTTAAATTAAAAATAAATTTTTGTTCCATTCTCAAACGATGTTGAATAACTTTTGAAAAAATGATTTACTTTTTTAAGAGAAATAGTATTATATAGTTTAAGCTGGAGGGGGAAATTTTTAAAAGAGTGTTGCCTTTTGTGACGAATAAGATTTAAGATGGCAAAGTGTAAATATAGGTTAAGTGTTAGGTGGAGGTTTGTAATTTCTGACTGTCGATACTGTCTTCCTTATATGAGAACTTGTCATTCCTGTCTGTTTTTTTAGAGGCACACATAAGATACGCTACAATACATTGGCATTTTTTTTATAGGTTCCATTGGGTTTTTCTTAAAGAGGCAACTTATATGATTAAGTCATATTTTATATGTTTTTTATATTTTTATTTATAAAGATCTAAAATACTATATTTATTAGTAATCTGGATACGGTATTGTTAAAATTAAGAGTTACATCTTTGTAATTTAATTACTTACTTTTTAATTTCTTACTTTCTTATTTGTGATCAAATAATGGAAATACAGTGTAACCCGGATGTAAGACAGTTGTCGGAACCGGA
>CAHIKZ030000375.1:702500-835000 GCA_903632075.3 Acanthosepion pharaonis | reverse complement strand
TCCCGCTCATCAGGCCTCCACGGGACATTTAACTTAAATTATAACACTAGAAAATGTGCAGTGAGAAGGAAAAGGTGGGGGGAAATGAACGCAAGAGCTAGAGACCTATGTTCATTTTTTTCCCTTTTCCTTTTCATTCGCTTTTAGAAATGTCTAGTAATATCAAGCTTCACACTTTTATTTCTGATCTCTCTCTCTCTCTCTTTATCTATCTATCTATCTATCTATCTATCTATCTATCTATCTATATATATATATATATATATATATATATATATATATGAGTTCTTCGTCCCATATAATCACGAGGTCTCTCAAAAGAATTTGGAATTTCCATTAATGTTTGTGCAAGAAAGTTGCTTGCTGTCTTTCTTTCATTCTTGTGAGCCATTATGTGAATAGCGGTCAGAGGAATATCTAAATTCCTTTCTTTTACGTATTTCCTGATGGTCCAGAATGTAAGGCATTCATCACCGAGAGATCGAATTGTTTCCAATTTTTACGGTAACATCTACTTCCTCCTTTAATGAGGAGCATCGAGCATGGAATTGGTTAGAACTTTCACTAATTACATCTAAAAAAATAAGTAAAATAAATCCATCAAACGTATTAACATGCCGGAAGGAGATAAATTTCTATTTTAAAGACTGTATTTAATGATCAAAAACTCACCCATTTGAAGAATTTTATAAATAAGCTCAATTTTTAGAAAGAAACTCTAGTTTTCCTAGGGAACGAGGGCGCCTTAAAACGCTTCAGACTTGATCTCAAACCTAGAAAAACAAGTTGTAATAAAATTTGCAAATTCCTCAAGCGAAATTGCGCATTCGTAAAAACTTTGAAGATAAACTGAACGATGAAGTTGAATTTTTTTCAAATCTTCCTATAGTAATTGAAATTTAACAAAGAACAATGAATTCTACAATAACTATTATCAACATCTTGTAGGGAAATTATAGACACCCTAACGTCAATATATACAAAATACTAGTAAAATTGAGAAACAGCAAGACGTAGAAAGAACAAAGCGAGTAGTATTTATTATCTAGTTGTATTGTAGGGTAGGAGAAATGCGAGACCGTAATACTGAGTAAAATTGTGAATTTGAGGTCAAAAGTAGATCAAATATGGATCGGAATCCGACAGAAGGATAAGTAAAGTGTATACAGTCCTTTTTATATGTTTTTTGATAAATGTTTGTTATGAGTGTCCAGTTAATTTAGTCATAGAATACAAGAAGTGTTTGGGATATTCTTACCGCGAATTTTTGTTGAGTGCTAAAAGTTAAATGTTACTATTAAAGCCTGAAAAAAGGGAGCGGACATTTCCGTTGACGCACGTGTTTGCGGTCTCTCCGTGTTGACTGCTTGTTCAATAGTAAGATTGTGAAGTTGTGTGTGTAGAGGAGAAAAGTGGGATTGATTCCCATTGGTTTAGAAAGAGTGAATTAATGACAATTATAATTGTTATAATTATTTTATTTGAATTAATTTTGTTTATTTTTATGGACACCACACAGTGACATTATAATTAATTTTTTATTTATGTATTTCTTTATAGACACGAAAATAAATATACAGTGAAACGTTGGTTCATAAATTTAATCAATTCCTGAAGGCCGTTCGTAGATCGAAATGTTCGTAAACAGAAACTATTTTGCCCATTGGAATCAATGTAAATTGATTAATCCGTTCCTGGATAACAGATGATAGCTTATTCAAAATTTGACAATAGTAAAATTGAGGAATCGGAGAGGAGCATTCGAATTCCAACCTAATCCATTTGCTTACGTGCTAATACCCTTGAGAAAAGTATGAATCCTCTTCTTCTCCCCCAGCTATGGGTTAATAGCAGGACACACCGAGATGGCAACTGGTCTACCGCAGAAAGAAATGGCAATCTACTGCGGGGAAAAAAATCTGCATCGTCAGTCATATACTGAAAGTAACGCATGGCACATAACTGACTGAATTTGTGCACAGATCTATACACAAAACCAATGAAAATCATTAAATTTAACAGAAAAATAAAAAAAATAAACACAATACCAAACAGAAAAAAATATTATTTACATTATTCTGACTATTGTCCTCATCTTTGTCGCCATATTTATCACAACGTTTCGGCCGCTGTACGGCCTTCTTCAGGTGGTTGGAATTTCGAACTGAACCCTTTATTTCGCTTTTATGGCAAATATTTTAACTTCATTCGTGACATATGACTTCGTGCCAAACATCATGAATGAAGTTAGTCATTAGTTTGAATTTGTTTAATGACTACCTCTCACCTGGTATATGCAACAAGACAAACAACTTGTGTTATTGGCAGAAAGTTTCACCGTCATTTTTTCTTTAGCTAAAGTTTATTCAATAAAAGCCTCAAGATTCGAACAAATTAAAGGGTTACTGGTATGTGATAGAAACATAAAAGAAGATAAGTAGTAAGTGAAGACTATAAAGATATGGAAGAAAGACAGCGTTTAACCTCAAATGTTAAGATTGTAATGTTTGGAGATGTATCAAAACGGAAGTCTATTCCACAGAGCAAAGGGTCCAGAAAACGAGGATAATTCGACCCATAGAAATAGCAAAACAGGTCTGGCTTGTAATGATCTGAATTCTGCCACTTTTTTTTCTTTCTTTTTTTTTTTTTAAGCATTCAACCCCGAGCAAGGCGGGAAGCGACAAGCACGCAAAGGGTTACAGAGAGTTGGAGCGAGAACAAATAGCAGTGATAGAGGAAAGGATGAAGAGACGGTTAGGGGATAGGTCAGGGCATCTGGAGACGTCGATTGACGTTACATTTGAATAGTTGGGGATTATAGCTATCAGGAAAACAAGAAATGGGGGGGTGGAGTTCCACAGGCGAGAAGTGCGAGACATGAAGCTATTGGAATAGAAGAGACGGATACACTTAACAGTTTTGACAGTGAAAGGGTGAGAGCGTGATGCCAGCCTAGTTGAAAGCTTAAAAAGAATGAAGTTAATCTAAATGTTTGCCATTGAAGTCGTAATAGTCTTGACACGTTTTATCTGTGGGAAAAGATGTTGTAGGGTTGAAAATGAGACATTACCCACGAGAACTCTTTCAAGGCTAGGAAGTAAGGATTATGCAGCAATGCACCATTTCGGGGTGTGACAAACGTTGGTGTTTGATGTTATGGTTCAACGGGATAACCTAGTTGACATTACAATAACTTAGTAATGAAACATTTTAATCCATTTTTTAATTTTTTTTTTTTCATGGACTGTATCTAACAAGATCTGAGGACTTAACTAGCCCAATTGTTATGGTAACAATAGTATGCATACGAAAAAAGAGGCTCAACTTCAGACTATTTCCAATATATATATATATATATATATATATATATATATAGTGAAGGTAACAAATTCGTTGTTATATAATCCAAGTGGATCCTAGTAATATATATATATATATATATATATATATATATATATATATATAATATCCTACCAAATAACTCACTATCCCTTACCGTCTCTTCCACTTATCTCTCTCTCTCTCTCTCTCTCTCACACTCTCTCTCTCTCTCTCTTTCTCTTCCCCGCCACAAAAATAAATTATTTTAAACCTTATATTGAAATTTTTATTTTTCTTTCTTATATATATTACATACATAATAGACATTCGTTGTCTGTTATATTTAACATTATGTTTGAATATATATATATATGTGTGTGTGTGTGTGTGTGTGTGTGTTTGTGTGTGTGTGTGATCATGAGCCGTTCTAAGCTTCGTATAGTGGCTATAGTTTCGGGAGAAAATAATGATAAAACTATTCCGTTCCCATTATTATCACATAGCAAACTCCTATGTAAACATAAAAGGATGTCATCTTTGATGGTAAACATCTTTGTTGTAATGTCTATATAACCACTCTGATGATGGCTCCTGTGAGCCGGAAGCTTAGGTTGAGGAAAAGCATAATAAAAAATATTCAAATTTGGACAGTTTTTGTCTTTATTTTCTGGTTGTGAAATACGTTGATTGGCGACCCTCCCTATATCCTGAATACCCTCTTTCAGTTATAGCTGTTTCTCCTTCGCCCAAAAAATAAAAAAAAATATTTGAAGAGGTATTATGCATTCTGATCACAGGGCAAATAGATTCATGTTTGTTAAAATCTGTTGTTTTTTTTTTTTTTTTTGCACAAGAGGTCAAAAGCAGGTTTGACGCATGATTTAACACCATTAGATCGTGTTACCCGTCGTATGATGATGGATAGACACTACCGAAAACACACTGTAATAACAACAGTAAAGCTACCCTTATGGCTAAATGTCTCGTCGTCCATGCTTCTGATCTGTAATGGCTACAGTTATTTCAGCAACTGAGTACATATTGCCTGATATTCTTTTCATGATTTCTGCATAAATGGCAATATCATAATCCTTGAGAGAAATTCTCATAGACATCGCCTATTGAATTATTTTTCCCTTGGAGTAGATCATGAAATGGACTCAAAATGTCTTCCCTTCTTCTCTGGATGTGTGTGGGGTTACAGCAGAGCGACGTTTTTTCTGTACTCAATATTCGAGGTGAAGTAAGTTCGAAGAAATGTTGTTTGCTTCTTGAAGTATACCCTATTGAAACCGTCTATTACCGTAATTCCCCATGTATAATACGCCTTCATCCATAATATGCACACCTAAGATTGTACTGAAAGTGTGGGAAAATGCTTCTACTCACGTATAATACGCATCCCTTGTTTGGTAATCAAACCCTATAAATTGTACCCTATAAATTGTACCTCTCCAATTTCATTGCACCCAGCGTTTCCTACTCTTATTTTTAAAAAATGGTTTTAAACATAGAATACTATTATAACTTAGTTTTATGATAATTCTTATTTTATTTTATGGCAATCTTTTAAGATTTTTTCCAGCTGTGCATAATACGCAGCCCTGATTTTGCTTATTACTTTTTTAAAAATAAATGCGTATTATACATGGGAAAATACGGTACTTGTAATTGTTGCAGTTGAGCTGGGTCCGGCAAACGAATTTGCAACATCCCGAACGAAAGTCGACCAAGCGTAGCAGAGGTCGTTCAAACTCATCGTAGTCGCATGTATACACACTTCAGGATAGTGTTATCCAAACGTTTGCTGGACAATTCTACTTGACGGAACCCATCCCTCTCCTCTCATGCTGGTTTGAATTCAGAGTTTAATTCTTTTAGACTAGTTGCCATCCAAGGCTATAGGATCCAGTCTATTTTGTTTTTTTTTACTCATAGCTGGGGGAAGAACAAACGGATTCATGCTTTTCTCAAGGTTATTAGCACGTAAGTGAATGTAATGGACTCAACTGGAATTCGAACTCGGCTTTCCGATTCCTTAATCCGAGACGTTAACCATTACACCACCGTGCCCTCATCCTCAGGATAGGTTTTAAGCACTAAAGGATGGTGCCTGAAAACGACTGTTGTAATTACGGATAGCCTCGAATAATTCGTGGCTCTCGTCCATTTATCTCGCAAACAATGTCGGCAGGGGTTTCGAAAGTCTCATTAAGATGTATTATATTCTGTCTGCTCCTCTTGTTAATTCCTTTGCTTGGCAAATGATTGTAATCACAGACAATTCCAGTGCCGCTAAAAGAACTGAATTCAATATCATTGCTTGCTTTGACCTGTTGCCTTCGCAGATACTGATGGCCAGGCTTTCAGAAGTCTCTTTAACTTCAAGGAAATCTCTTTACCCCAAAGATGTATGTTTTTACCATTAATTTAAAACCTTACCAATTGTTACAGATCACAAATAAATTATTTCTGATAAATCATGTGTCTATCCTCATTTCCTATAAAAGCTTTCCGTCCTGGGTAAGACGATAAACTGCATCCGACAGCTGGGCCTTTGATTATGAGGTTTTGGGGAGCGTGGAGTCACCTCTTAGTTGCTGGTGTTCCCGGGTGCGCCCTGACCCGGGGTAGTGGCACTTGTTGGGATCTAAGAAGTTGTCGGAGCACTGTGAAAGTATAAAAGCAGGTTTTAATTACCAGCAATACATTTTTGGAAAAATAAATATTACCAGCAATATATTTAAAAAAAAATAAATTACCAGGAATACATTTTTAAAATAAAAAAAACATTACGAGCAATATATTTTTCGGAAAAAGATATTACCAACAATACATTTGTGGGGAATAAAAATCATCAGCAATAAAAATCTTGTCGACATTAAATAAACCATTGAGATTGTTATGCCGTAAAATAAAAGAAACCAAACTAAATCTATAAAATCTTTAATTCATGTCACACCCAATTCATTGACCCCCATTCATTATATATATTTTAGCCGCGATCTTCTAAATTCATTGGCTCTTGAGCCGCCTTGTATTGGGTGAATTTTAAAATAAGAAACCCTTCGATATCAGTAATACATTCAAGATCATTGTCATATCGAAAGGCTGCTTCTGGCTCTTTAATTGCATTTTGAATACACACACACACACACACACACACACACACACAAACACACATATATATATATATATATATATATATATAAGAGTGAAAATTGAAGTCAACACTTAGAGGCGAAATCTGTTTCATGCTAGACGCAATCGTCAGGCCACCAAGTGTTGACTTCAATGTTCACTCTTATATTTACATATGCTCTATCTGATATTGAGCACTTTATCCTATAAATATAGCACACCTTAAGACTATATTTCTTTATACATATATATATATATATATATATATATATATATATATATGTATATATATATATATATATATATATATATATATATATACATATACATATATAGATATATATATATATACATATATATATATATATGTGTTAAGAAATGGATAAAGTCCGACAATTTATATATTAAAGACATTTTTATGTTTAACGTTCTTTTTTATAGATACAAGTATTCAAGTAAATGCTCTGTTTATAATAAACAGTATTAAATAACATTTACCGGCCTGAATAAAAAAGAACGTTAAACATAAAAATGTCTTTAATATATAAATTGTCGGACTTTGTCCATTTCTTAACATATGACGTCATTTGTTTACATTTGATACGCCAGAGCAGTTATGAATGTACGAGATTCATGGAAGATTGAAGTTTATAAGCAGTAAATTCGACCTTGTCTGCCGAACGCTCCTTTGTGGCCGATCGGATAAGGCACGTCAGCGTAAATGACGGTTCCGTATAGGATGCAGGTTCGAATCCTGTCAAAGGACGAATATTTTCTATGAAAATTTCTCGGACATTCATGCCGGTAAATGTTATTTAATACTGTTTATTATAAACAGAGCATTTACTTAAATACTTGTATCTATAAAGAAGAACGTTAAACATAAAAATTCCTTTTTTATATATATATATATATATTTCAGATTTAGTGAGAGATCAAGCCGCGACAAAGGACTGGTTCAAGTGATTAATTTTAAGTTCCTGTGGAATTTCATCCAGCTTGTATCTACTGTTGTCTTTTTTAACGCCGCTGGGAGGGTCTCTACTTGCTAATCTGCTGCTCTCCTTACTTGGTACTTAATTTGCGTAGGCGAAAGCCTGTGCGAGGAAGTTATAAAATATATTAAAATAGAAATGGGGCTGGTTTTATCGCCCACCGCCTGAGGCGTCCACAAAAGATGAGATGTCGGACGGTGGGAACTGGGTGGAATTTTTGCACGATATTGCCGTTAAACCCACTGTAAACATAAACCTGGTGTCAAATTCGGTAGACAGCTTAAAAATACCTTTATTTGATGTCTTTGTTGGCCATTATTGTTAGTGCTACGGGTTCTCAGCCTTACAATCTCTTGTCATATATTCCTAATCTGACCCGAAATTAGTGCATTTTCTCTGTTCTTCCTTTGTTCTGGATAGATAGATAGTGTCACTGGAGACACATGACAACTGTGTTGCTTTTCTACGTGATATCGTGATATTTACCATTGCACACATGCAAGCTACAAAAGTCCGCTTCCGATGTCACTTGTGGACCCACCGCATGTTATAAATAAAAGAAATCATTGAAATTTACAAAAGGATATGTCTGATTAATTGGAGTGCAATTAATAATCATTCCGATATATATCCTTTATTTGGGGTTTTACTTGTCAATTTTTTCCAATTAAGTAAGAAAAAAAAACTTTTTAATAAAAAATATAAATATTTCTTGTAAAAAAAAACAATATATTTTTATAAAAATATATTAATTTTTTTTGTAAAAATTCAATATATTTTTATAAAAAAAATATTAATTTTTTTTGTAAAAACAATATACAGGATGTCCATAAAGTTCGTGTGCACTTTAAAAAATTCATAACTTTATTGGTATTTGCGATAGAAATAATCTGTAAAAAATGTTGTAAAGTTTAATGTATCTAGTTTTAAGTATATCTAAAATAACTAATGTCATTTCAGGCATTACGGTAAATCAGTTGGCAAATGTTTTCCGTGAACTGCAAAATCCTATTACCCTTTGTATTTCTAATGATGGAGAACATGTGGAAACTTAAATAAAATTTCAATAAAACCTTTAAAAAAATAGCTTTACTTCTTTCTAATCCTTTTTTACAAATTTTTAAAAGTGCACACGAACTTTATGGCCACCGTGTATATACATGCATATATATATATATATATATATATATATATATATATATATATATATATATATATATATATATAGTTTAGCCCCCAAGAACATTGATGCTGACATAGTTGCTCAAGCTTTATCACAGTGCAAAGGTGAGCAGCTGAATATAGGAGGGGAAGGTAGAGTCTTGAGGATGACCCAAGATCTGAATGTCCTCCAACTGCCATCGCTGAAGAATACATTGGTTGTGTTCACCACATGGTACTGGCTGACAGGCTATTGACTATAAACCAAATAGACAATGCTATTAGAATATAGACAATGCTATTAGAATATCCCGTGAGAGAGTTGTGAATATTCTGTACAATGAATTTGGCATTACGAAGTTTTCTGCTCGATAGGTGCTACGTCTTCTGACACATTGTGAAAAGCACCAGTCTGATCACATCACGGGAAAATCTTTTTTGATCCAGCTGGTTTTCTTGAATGCTTCCTAACCCAAAATAAGTGTTGGCTTCATCACTTTGACTTACGCAGTGAAAACACCACTCTTCACCTGCTCCAAAGAAGGCTAAGTTTGTTTCATCAGCAAGGTAGGTGATGATCTCATTTTTTTGGTGTTAGAGGGGGGGAACGGCGTTGTGTTTATCGACTATCTTTAAAAGGGCCACACCATCATTGGAGAGCACGATCTCAGTTTGCTGAGGCAACTACGAAGGGCTATCAAGTCCAAACGGCCAGGAAAACTGACGAAAGGGGTCTTGTTTCATCAGTACACGTTCTTGGTTTCAATGGCTACTGTGCGTGACTGTGGCTTTGAACTGCTTCTTCATCCACCCTATTCTCCTGATTTAACTATCATCTGGCTATCATCTCTTCCTCAAAATAAAATAAAAACGTCTGGGGGCCAGTATTGCGGTGCTGATAACGTCATATCTGCTGTTGATGACTTTTTCAACCAACAGGACGAAAGGTTTTTCACGAATTAGATACAAGCACTGCAACACTGATGGAAGAAATGTGTGGACTGCAAGGTGTCTGCGTTGAAAAATAAGCCTCATTTGGTCATATTCCATGAGAGTATCTTGGTAAGCCTATGAACTTTTGTGCCAACCGTTGTAGTGTAAATAAAATAACATTCAAATTACAAATCGGAGATACCAAACTCAAAGAAGTACAACAATTTAAATAACTAGGAAGTGTTTTAACAGACGACAGAATGAGTCTCACTGCGATAGAGAAAGCTGACTTCCAAAATCTAAGCAAAGAATTAAAATTTTCCTAAAAATAGCAGAAAAATTTCGTTAGAAATATAGAAAAGTGTAATATTTGATTTTGTAAGAAGAAATTTACTCGAAACTTCATCCAGAGATTTTTAATCTTTTTTTAAGTTGCTTGACTTCTGGTAATCTTTAAAAAAATTCAACTCAAATTATACCATACACAAATTATGGATTCCAGGTTTTTTTTATGTTCAAGCCATTAATTTGTAAAAATCTTACAACTTTCGTAAGACTTTGTTTCGTTTAACATTTTAGAACAAAACTATGCATGCGCGCGCGCGTGTGTGTGTGTGCGCGCGCGAGCGCGCTGTGTGCGTGGGTGTGTGGTGTACTAATTGAGAAGCGAATTGTGAGGACAACGCGCAAAACTTTCAGGAAACATAATTCTATTGTAATATACGTTTTTGTAATTCGGAAAAAAATGATTGGATAAAAAATTCTGATATAAAACTTCTTTGTAACTTGCACAGAACTTTTGCCTTTGCTAAACTTGTTTAATTGTTTGACCGCTGATAAACGCTCACTCAAAAAAAAAAAAAAAAAAAAAAACTCAGCTCATTCTACCAGACGCAATGTCGAAAGGATTCTAGGTTTTGGGTTTTTTTTTTTTTTAGTTTTGTTTTATTATATGAGCCATTGGTTTGTAAAATGCTAAAACATTGATGAGATTTTTTTCCGTCTAACATTCCCGAACACAAAAGCAAGGTAGGTATGTATATGCATATGTGTGGGTATGTGTTAGAACTATAAAAAGAGTAAGTGTATGGTGATAGAAACACGCGCCCAAAACTTGTATGAAAAATAATTTTGTTGTCTTTTGTTGTTGCTTTTTTTTTTCTTTTTTCCCCCTTTTTTTTTTTTTTTGTTATTCGGACAAAAACTGATTGGAAAAAAAGATATGAAACATATTTGCTTAGAAACGGAATTTTTTGCTTTTGAAGCAGTTATCTGACATTTGGTAACCGTTGTTTAAAAAAAAACAAAAAAAAACGAAGACCTAAAATATAGCAAACACAAATTTAGGGGTTCCAGGTTTTTAAGCTGTCATTTTATAAAATCCTAAAACGTTTATAAGACATTGTTTCCGGCTAAAATTTTTATCGCAAAAAAAAGGGCACGATAATGCATACGTTCGTACTATTTTGTTCGTCTTATTTGAAGAAAAATTCGGTCGTCTTATTTAAAGAAAAATTCGGTCGTATTATTTGAAGAAAAATTCATGCGTAACAAAAAATACAGTAAACTTGTATAAACATTAATTTTATTACAAAAACTCACTGTCATTTGTAAGAAAAATGATTGAATACAAAAATTTCGATATAAAAAAATTGTTTACAATGTTTAAAACTGAAAATAATTTCTTTGCTGCCTGGGGAAAATAACTTCAAATACAACGAATATAGCAGTAACATAAAAATATGAAAAATATACCCTATATACGCATGGTAGAGAAAAAATACGCTTCTCAGGCAAAGGACAATGACTTTTTTTTATCATTATCTAGGCAAAGAAATTTAATGAATAAATTTTTAAAAAATCAAATATTATTAAGTAAGATAAATTAACCTTAAAGAGATGTTTATTTTTTTTTCAAATTACTACAACCCAGAGACGTTTAGCAAAAAAAAAGCGAGGTGATGAAGAAAACTGGCAGTAATTTCTACAAAAATTAATTCTATTGTAAGAAATCATTGTTCGATTTCTAAGAAGATTGTCTAGAGAAAATTCAAATTATAAAAATGAGGTTTTCCAATGTTTCAACCCAAAGTTGTTTAACCTTTGGTGACATTAAAAAAATTGTTTTAATGAAAGAAAAAATACTAAAGAACCTTAAAACTGCACAAAAGAAACTTCGTCCCACTCAAAAAAAAATTCATTGGAAAACTGAAAATCTAATAATTGAGAATTTTAAAAATGGAAAGAAATTACTTTCAAAAATGAAAATAAAGATGAAATCGATAGGCATTTTTTAATAAACTACAGAAAACTATCAACCGAAAAAGGAAAAAAAATAGTAATTTTAATAATTTAATTTTAATATAATTACTCACTTTGGAAGATTTTTACCTTTCTGGATGGCGACTGATATGTTCTAAACGGGCGTTTTTCTTTTGTTTTGTTTTGGTTTGGGTTTTTTTCTACACTTTACAAGGCCCGGGAGCCATTCGAGGTATAGGGTTACGTTAGGAGTCTATTTGTGGGTATAGGTAAGGTAGATAAAGATTAACCTTAGCTTTGAATTGCTCGGAGAAACATGCTGTTGGGAGACGTTTCCACAAGGCTGTAGTTCGCGGGAAGAAGCTGTTCGAGGGAAACTTACTTCTCACCAAAGGGATACAGAGGGAATGTGAGTGATTTGCTTCCATGTAAGTGATATGGCGTGTTCTTACCGCGATGGTTTACCTTGGTGGGACCAGGGAATGTATTTCATCCGAGCTCTTTCCATGGAAGTGGGGGTAGGGCATCGAAAGACTTGCCACATCTCGCCTGTGGGAGAGTGGGTGAAGGATGGAGAAAAATTCGTCACCCACAACGGAGACGCTTTTGAACTCTATCAAGGTTGAGTAACGTCCATCGTAGACATTGGCAGTAGGACAACTAATCGACAGTCGAGACAATAGTGTCTGGGCGTAATAAAAATTTGAAGAAATCACAGCTGACGCAATATTTTTCAAGGTCACTATTTTTCCTCATACACCCCGAAAATAGATACATATTACTGCACACTACTACAAATGAACTAATCTAAGGGAAAAAACAGAAATCGATTACTCTAGTGGGTCCAAACGTGACTGTATGGTGAAAGAAAGAAATTGTTTCAATTAATTTGCACAATGGTGTATGTATTATTCATAAATAAAAAAATGCCGAAAATTCTGATATAAGCACTAATTCTTTCCACTGTTTTTTTTTTTTTTAAATCGAGCTCAACGTCACAGAGCCTACATCAGAAGTGGATATAATCTAAGTCAGCATGGCAATGATTGCGATTGTTGTAATGAATATGAATACACCTGGGTTCCCCCTCACAGTAATATGATTGTCTGGTGTCATCCATAAATACAGACTGATGTGAAGGTACAAGGGGACACCTTTTAACTACGCCTTCATAGTGTTTTGACCTCAGATTTGAGGTTAACTATTTCCACCATAGCTGTGACCATAACAAGTGCTGATGAGTCAGGGTGAACATGGGAACAACAATAATTCCAAGTTCCTCAAAACCTCTCGATCAGAGGTGTTGCTGCCGGCTGTAGTTTATCGTCATACCCAGGACGCCTCAAAATAGACGGTTACTGAGTGAGGGTGTTGTATGAGCGTGGGGGTGGACATAGGAAAGGAAGAGTATATAGAAGAAAGAAAAAAATTGCAGACTAAAATGGGGGGAAGATTTTGATGTTCGGGAAGTATCCACGTGGGAGTCTATCCACAATCTATAGCTGTGGAACGTGTTTCTTATCACAGGAATACGTAAGGAATAAGGATGATTTCATCTCGAGAACATGTCTTGGTGGGACCTTGCAGTGAAAGGTCTGACTGGTCGAACTAAGGAATGTATCTCTTCTGGATATTTGCCATGGGAAGAGAGATAGAGTAGTGATAGTGTTGTACTGTATTGTCTGTGAGAAAGGATACACACACGCACACACACAAACACACACACGCATATATATAAAGAGAAGTTTGACACCACAGAAATTATATCTAGATTTCTAAACGCAGAAAAGTGACACTTCGTCACAAGAATACATTGGTAATTATTAAATTGACACAATAACAATTCGCACTGCGTGTAAAGATAATATAATGATGAGAATAATGAAACCAAGGCAAAAATACAAACTTGGAAACGAAAGGAAGAAAATAATATATTGACAAAAGAGCCAATGAAAAGGGTTCCTAGGGAGTACAAAATGGAAAAAATCACTCATATACCTCTTAAAAGCGCAACAGAGCGAAGAAAATGCTCTTTCTGTCTGTACGAATGTAATTTAATGAAAACCACTTGTAATATGCGCAAATGCTGAGCGGACATACCTCTGCACAAGACAGAAAACGAATTGTCACTATATCTTGCCGCACACTCCGGAATATCTAGCAAATGTTGACCAATGGCCACGTCATGAACAGACTGGGTACAGCGCGTATTGAAATTAAAAATACTGTCTTATATTTACAGAAACATGTCCGATCCGGGTTTCGTGTCGCTACTTGGTTCGTCCTAGCTTCACACTGAGATGTTGAATTTGCAAACAACTGAACCGCCTTGTCTGTATTCCATGAATACTGCTATCTCGATCTTATTATTTTTATTAATAGATATGTATTTTAATCATGGTTCTTTTATTCTCCTCCTTATAGTCTTCTTTTCTCGCAGTATGAATTGTTATTCTGTCAATTTAATATTTATCAACGTATTCTTCTGACGAAGCGGTAGTTGAAAAGGATCCTTAAAGATTAAAGTTTTTTCTACGTTTTCAAATCTGTCTGTGTTCCTCTCTTTCTTTCTCTCTCTCGATATATATATATATATATATATATATATAAATGAGAGAGAGAGATAAATATATATACAGATGGGCAAATTGTCGTCTAAATTACGCAAAAACAAAAACAACACTGACATCTCATTTTAACAGATATATTTACCAAAATTACACAAAAATATCTTGAAATAATAGTAAAGAGTAAATTTATTCAATAACATCGCCATTGTCTTTAACAACGGCCTCCAGACAACTTCGGAATCACCTGCATCTCTTCTGGATGGCCTCCTTGTTTAAGTTGGTGAATTACTTGCGACTGTCATAAGTGTTTGCTTCCTTGGCGCTTATTTATAACAATTGGATGCATTAAAGGATTGTGTCTCAATGAGTAACCTAGATTCGTTCTTGAATACGACATCCGGAGCTATGACTGGCCAGACATATCCGTCAAGATTGTATACTTTCGCACATGCAACAGAGTAAAAGAGTAAATTTATTCAATAAAATCGCCATCGGTTTCAACCATGACCTCCAGACGACTTCGGAATCACCTGCATCTCTTCTGAACGGTCTCCTTAAATTGGTGAATGTTGCCATAACCCTTGCCTTAAGTTTATTTTTGGCGTTACAAAGAGTTTTGTTGGTCTCTCACTCAACTGCGTGCCATACATAATAACCAAGGGATGACCAGACATATCCATCAAGATTGTACACTTTCGCGCATACAACAGGTTGCGATGTATAAATGGTCGTCTAAATGACGCAAAAATGAAACATCACACTGATATCTCATTTTAACAGATATATTTACTAACATTACACAAAAATATCTTGAAATAATATAGAGTAAATTTATTCAATAAAATCGCCATTGGTTTCAACCTCGGCCTCCAGACGACTTCGGAATCACCTGCAACTCTTCTGGATTGTCTCTTTGTTTGAGATGGTGAATGCTTCCTTAATCCTTGCTTTTAATCTTACTAGTCTCTCGCTCAACTCCGCCCCACACATAATAATCAAGAGGATTGCAGTCTGGAGAGTTAGGTGACCAGATACAAGGGGTGACGAGGTCGCATAAATTGTCTGACAGTCATGACTGGGTTCTCCTGCTTGTATGGCATAGTGCAGAGTCCTGTTGCCAGACAAAGAGTGTTCCGGAATCCACCCTCTTGACCTACTCTAGGAACTTGATTTAGACCTCTATGTTGAGTTTGAGGTCCTTGCCAACAAATTCGGGAGTTCTTTTACTTATCAGAACGATCAGAGTGAGTTTTCCTAGCTGTCGTACCTTCGTAATCACGATTAGACTCATCGAACTCTTTCCGAATCCTGTGCACTGTCCTCGTTAGTTTTGAAGATTCCGGCGCGAACGCCAAGCAGTACAGCATGCCGTTTCCAATTTTCTGGCGGAGTCAAGTGCTCTTTTTCTCACAGACGGTAGCCAACTGATCTTACTATACTGTGCAGCCGATAAAATCAGAAACAAACTACTCGCATGCACGAAATTAAAAATATAAAATGGCGATAATTTACCCATCACTCTCTGTATATATATATATATATATATATATATATATAATTATTTATTTAAAAATATGATTCCAAATCGCTACATAAGAAGTCTCATGTTTCAAAACTAGAGCCGAAAACTTCTATATAATCCTTTAAATTAAATTGAGTTGAAAGTAAAATGGGCTCCGTTCCATCCTCAAGCGAAATTTTTGTTGGAATAACGTATATCTGAAATTTACTTGTTTTAAAATTGAAATCAAAATCCCCATGGTAACAGCTATGGTGAATTGTCTAAATTGGGTAGGCGAGTGTAGGGTGTTTATAATAAGTAGCGGTATAGAGATACTTTCAAGGTGTCAAGTCGGGGAAAGGTGGGGGTGTCAAAAATGAAACGGAAGATGTATTGGCCATTTAATTTAAGGATTATATAGAAGTTTTCGGCTCTAGTTTTGAAACATGAGACCTCTTATGTAGCGATTTGGAATCATATTTTTAAATAAATAATTATATTTATGCTCTACTTTTGTATCGAGCACTATTTTTTTAAAAATAATAACTAAAATACTAAGGGACTTTGGATTATTTACCTAACCAGTTCCTTCCTATTTTCTATATATTTTCACACACACACATATATATATATATATATATATATATATATATATATATATATATATATAACAGAATAACTGAAATTTTTAAGATCAGCGTTCTGATCATAATTTCGATTTTGATTCTGTGAAGATTTTAAAATATATTCATAATAAAAATCTTAGACGGATTTATGAGGCAGGCATAATATCTATCTCACGCACGGTGAATACTAGACCCGGCTTCATTAATATTTCCCCTTTTCTGGCAAGATTAATGCTGGACAAACGTACTTATAAATTTTAGATTAAAATAAAATCATTTTTCATTTAAAATATACTCTATTTTAGGAATACGTTTTCACAACATCGCCCACGTGACGCCGACGTGATCGTATTGCGAAACGGAACGCTGATCTTAAAAATTTCAGTTATTCTGTTTTGATTAGTCTTATGTCTATCGTCTTTTCATGTTGACTTGAATATCGTCTAATTTTAATTATGTTTTAATAACTATGTCCTGAAGAAGGTCTACTAGACCGAAACGTCTGATGTCGACATTGAAACAACATTAAAACAGCATACTTGCATATTCGGATTTTTGTTTTTCCATATTTTTCTTCATATATATATATATATATATATATATATATATATATATATATATGCGTGTGCGCGCGTATGTGTCTGTGCGCGTGAGTGTGTGCGTGTGTGTGCATGTGTGTGTGTGTGTAAATAAAATTGTTGTATCATGTACCAACTTCCAAGTTTAATGCTTACAGACTTGAAAAATAAATACTAAATGTTTAATCTTTTGATGCAGTCATAGACGACCATATCTGGAGTAAAACCCGCAAATTTATCAGCGGCCAACTAGGGCCATAGAGAAGGAGAATAATAAATGAATCAATAGTAAAACAAATTTAACAAAAAAAATGGTGGGGAATCGGCTGGAAAATATATTTTTCATGCTTTTTCTTTCTATTTTTCCAACGAATTATGAACAAAGTATTCCTCTACCTAAATTCACACACTCAAACACACACGCACATACGGACATTTGCCTTGTAGACTTGTAATATATTGTCGTCTGTTTTGTCTGATGATTTCTTGAGTGGTTTTTTGGACCGAATATGATTATCGTCAATTTTGTATTCATTTCTTACTTACTTTCAGCCTGCATTGATTTTCAGTTTTCTTTTCTTTTAATTTTATTAATTTTCTTTTCTCTTACATATTTTTTTTTATCTTTCATTTCTTTTCTAGGTTTTTCTCTTCTTTCTTTCTCTCCATTTATCAATGTCCGGCCTCTTTGAATTTCCCTCCTCTTTTTCCGCTTTTTTTTCTTCCTGTTTTCTGTTCATTTTCTTTCTTTCTCAACTTCCACCATTTTGAATTTTAATATTTCTCCTTTCTTTATCTTATGATTTTTATACCTTTTTTCTTTCTATGATTTTCTCTTCGCTCTTTCGTTCTAAGTTTCTCAATAATTGGTTTTCCTTTTTTTTCTTCCAGCTCTCTCATAATTTTTATTGTTTCTTTTAAGATTATTTTCTTATTTTCAATGACTTCTTCTTTCGAATGATGTCTTTCTTTGCGTCTTTCATTTCGGATCTGTTCTTTTTATGTAAGTCTTTTCATTTTCTTTCGCTTCTTCCTTTACTTGATGCTTATATAACTAAAAAGAAGACCAAATGAGAAAATATAGCAAAAAAGAGTTTCCCGCGCCATACTTCAGATAAGGATGTTTTCCTTGATTAGAAAATCAGCATTCGAATCCCCGAGTTTTTCCTAAGCTGCAATGTAGATAGACTTGCATGACTGTGAAATAATTAACTATTTCCTCCATGATGTCTCCATTTTTTCTCTGTTTCCATCATTTTTTTCAAATATAAACAATATAAAGATTTTTGGCATACTGCATATTGAAAGGAATTCATATTGAAGCAAGAACTTGTTCTAAGAGTACACGTCCAGGGTACGACGACAAACTACATCCGGCAGCAAGGCCTCTGATCCGAAAATTTTGAGGAGTGGAACTACCTCTTAATTACTGTCGTTCCAAGGTCCACCCTGACCAACGGTGGTAGCTCGTGTTGAGATCCCAGCTATGGGCAAATAGTTAACCCACAAACAGGGCTACAAAACACTATGAAAGTATAAAAATGGATTTTTATAGTAAAAAACCCAAAGATACATTTGACTCTCAACAAACCCTCTTTACAAAAATACGCCAATGAAACCTGATCTACAAAATGATTTATTACAAAGAATACTTATTCTATTCATACGAACCTATCCGAAAAATCTTGTTGGCATTAATTAAACTATTGAGGTTTTGATGTGCCGTAAAACAAAATAAACCAAAACGTCTGAGAATACAGGCGCAATTTCCTTTCTTATCTCTTCGAGTTTTTTACAGAGTTTAACACAGAAAAATACCAGCAGAAAACTCCCGCCCAATAAGGCTCGAACTCACGATCTTATGGGAGGTTTATTGATTCACCATCAATCTACGCCAGAATTTCCTCCAACGTTCTATTTCATTACAATGTCTTCTCATTTTTTCAGTCGGTATTTTTTCTTAATTCTTTCCTTTCTCTCACCCACTCTCTCTCTTTCTCATACACACTCTCTCTATTTCTCACTCACTCTATCTCATGCTCTCTCTCTCTCTCTTTCTCATACCCACTCTCTCTTTTTCCTCACTCTATGTCCTCTCATGTCTCTCTCTCTCTCTCTCTCTCTCTCTCTCTCTATATATATATATATATATATATATATATATATATATATATATATATATATATAATGACCCATCTTGCTGCCGAGAAAGTAAAATCTAGAAATTCTCCCGAGAATCTACATTTCTAAAATGTTTAATCGATTTAGCATATTTGGTTTAATTCCTGCTTTTTTCGATCTCTTTCAAGAATTTTTTTAAAAACTTGAAAGATTGCGATCTGATAAAATCATTTTATTCATTCCTTTACCATTTTTATCCCTTTTCCACCTATTTATTTTTTTCCTTTATGCGACTATCCATTTTAGGTACCTATATTTCTTATTAAAAGCACAAAAGTTTTAAAAAACGCCCAAGATCGACTCAAGCTAGTGGGTTACCGAATTAGGTCCTTATTGACCCTAGACTTGAAGAGTTTAAGATTGCAGCGACCAGAGAAACACGCTCTCAGGAGTTTGTCACACGAAGCGAACTTCCTCCTTATTTCCCCCTGTGTACATGACATGGCGGGTTTTAGATTTAAAGGTCTGAACTCGTGAAACCAGCGAACCTAGTTCGTTAGAACATTTTTAATAGAAATAACGATAGAGTTTGCGACAGGATGATAAGTTTTCGGAAAAGAGGTCCCTGGGTGGAAAATAATTCGGCACCTAGAAGGCTGCGTAAACGATTTTCAACACTCTCAAGTACGGAAAGTGAGGATTGCAATAAAAGGAGGAGAAAGTCTCCCTAACTAGGTTAACTAAGAAGGAAGCTCCATAGTCTGACGAAGCCGAGGCCTGTTAGGAATTCGAAGCTTTTCTTTCTCCTAGACCAGTTGAATCCCAAGGCACTAACGAACTCTGGGGGTGGGGAGAAGAAGAGGATTCATTCTTTATAATTGCACATAAATGACTGTAATGGATCTGACTTGGGTTCGAACTCGGCTCTCCGATTCCTCAATCGGAGCCGTTATCAATTACTCTCTTTGTTCTGATCTGATCTGACTCTTGTAAAGATAGAACATAGAAGAATGTGTCAGGGACTTTGAGGAGTGGTACGAGGAACCGATATTTTTTTTCTGGTGTCTTTATTGATGGTTCGTATACAAGAGATTTACTGGAGTTCTGAAGCTGGCTTGAATCTAAATAGACTTACAAGGTAAGCCATTGAGTGTCCAACTGGTCATCAAGACTGGTCAAAGTTCAGGCTCTGCTCGGTAATGACCAAACCTTACTCGATTAGTCTTTGAATTATATATGCAAATATTTTCTACATTGAGCCATGAGGACTAAGGCGCTGGTCGTCTAGAATTTTGGCGGTTTGCCCATAAACCATGCTATCATCTACATATACATTTACTATGGATCTGAGTATGTACATAGGCTGATTGTTAATATAAAGCAGTAAGAGGCTAAGACCGAGCAGAAAGCATTGATTGATAGATTCGTGTTCTACAGATTATCAAAACTTCCCAGGTTATCTAAAACCAAAAAAACATTTTTACATTGTAAGAATTTGGGGGAGGGGGCGGGGAGATAATCATGGTTTAATGTTACACGTCTTACCACACATATCTACGAGGAGAAGAGGTGGACGCATACCTAATCAGTCATTGGACAAAAAAAAAGAAATTATATTGTAGATATAAAGTGGGTGATCAATTCTATACTACAAACAATATATAAACTGATTCCTCACTTTGGGGCCATGGTAGTTTCTATATTTCTTATGAAATGTGATTTAAAATGTTTATAGCTGACAATGGATTCGACAATTCGGGTTCGAATTCCAGTGAAAGCAGTCTGCATTCACTGACTGGGATATATAAATAGATAGATAGATAGATAGATAGATAGATAGATAGATAGATAGATAGGAACAGAATGAGATAGATATATTTATAATTATATATATATATCTATATATACATACATATATATATATATATATATATATATATATATATATATATATATATATATATATATATATATATATATATATATATTTCATATTTATGAAGAAATATAGTCTTAGGTGTGCTATATTTATGGGATAAAGTGCTCGATATCAGAGATAGAGTGTGTGTAAGTATAAAAGTGAACATAGAAGTCAACACTTAGAGGCCTCTAAGTGTTGACTTCTATGGTCACTTTTATATTTATATTTATATTTATATATATATATATATATATATATATATATATATATAGATAGATAGATAGATAGATAGATAGATAGAACAGAATGAGATAGATATATTTATAGATATATATATAGATAGATAGATAGATAGATAGATAGATAGATAGATAGGGACAGACTACGAATCCCGTTCATCTTTTATTCCCTCCTCAATCCTCCGTATACTCATCTTCTCTTTCACTTTCACTCCTTGTAAACCCCTGCGCACTAGTGGCATTCCCGAATTGTTTGGGGTGAAATGATTAAAAGAATAAATTTTAAAAAATAAAAGAAAACGCTGAGTTGAAAAAGGTTGTATTATTTTCTTAGTGGAGTTAGTGTGTCCGCTGAGAAAATAAGAAAAAAAATCCCAACGTTTAAGAGTTAAACATTGTTATAAGTAACAATCACGTGTACCTCCAGCATCGTACTGAAAACACTTAGTTTAAAATCTCAAATGTAATTGAGTATGAAACTCTTAGAATATTCTTGGTCACATTAGTTTCCTGAATGATTTAGTAACAAGACTTAGAAGCATTTCACGCCACACTAACGCTGAGGGCATTGTCGTTTTTTTAATTGCGCGAAAGGAACTCCTTTGTGTCCGCATTAAGAAAGTCATCTTTTGTCTGCACGCTTGAGCGGCCCGCTCACCGATTTCCAAAGTGAATCGGCCTACGTCTTACCTGAATAGAACAATCGGTCCATTTCGCTACTGGACTCAAGGCGAATTACCTTTTGTATTTCTTTATTTCTTCTCTATTTGTGAATGAATAACTTGCCTGTTTCTTCCGAACTTGAGCTGAGCCTGTCAGAATCAGGACCAATGTTAATCCGTGCTCAAATCTTCCGCTCAAAGAACGATAATATTGAGGTGATACGAGGTGATACGAAATGTAAGATGTTAAGCATGAAAAGATAAGATTTGTAATCTTTTTTCTTCTTTTTGCTCTTGGTCTTTAGTTACCTTTCTCTTTCTCTTTCTCTCTCTCTCTCTCTCTCACACACACACACGGTATATATATATATATATATATATATATATATATATATATATATAATATATATATATGAGAAAATTAAGAAAGAATCTAAAACCTTTCAATATCTGTCTATATTTCTGAGATGAGTTATTATGTACATTATTTACATTGCTCGGACTATCATCGCCATGTATTTTGCCATATTTTATCACAACGTTTCGTACGCCCCGGCCTTCTTCGGGTGGTTGAAATAACTGATACCCATTAGACATGGCACGTGGAACTAGAACAGTCTACCCCAGTGAGCGAAATAAAGGGTTCAGTTCGACATTCCAACCACCTGAAGAAGGCCCGAGCGTACAGCGGCCGAAACGTTGTGATAAATATGGCAACAAAAATGAGGATGATAGTCCGAGCAATGTAAATAGTGTACTTGAAAATCCATAGACAGTAATAAATTTATTTCGATGAATATAAGCATATTATCAAACCGACTAGATTTTATGAAATGGAATCCTTTAAATGAAATGGAATTGCCTTTATTTCCCAGACAGACATACAAAGATTAACAAAAAAAAAATAGAAAAAGAAAAAATGCAAGATAAAACAAGAGTAAAAATAAAATGACTTAGAAGAGTTTCCTTGGATTCTTAAATTAAGAAGAGAGAGAAGAGAGAAAAAAGGTTTATTATAATGGATAAGAGAAGGTAAAGAGACAGGAAGGTTAAATTTAAAACATAGCTACAACAATGCTTCAAATAAAATTCACAGGGGGAGGGGTTAAAACGGTGTCTATTTAAACAGCAGCAGCATCATATAATCCTCTATATCATAATACTAACGATAATAATAAAAAAATGACATACTTATAAGAATATATATGTATATATATATATATATATATATATATATATATATATATATATATATATATATATATATATATATATATATATATATATATATTATTATTATTATTATAATTAACAAAAAATAAACATTATTTACTTTATTCGGACTATTGTCCTCATCTTTGTCGCCATATTTATCACAACGTTTCGGCCGTTGTACGCTCCGGCTTTCTTCAGGTGGTTGGAATGTCGAACTGAACCCTTTATTTCGCTCACTGGGGTAGACTGTTCTAGTTCCACGTGCCATGTTTGATGGATATCAGTTATCAGTTATCTCCTGTTAATTCCTCTCTGAAAGTTCTCCACTGTCTTAACCGGGTATTGAACTCACACTCTTTGGGTACAATGTACATAATACCTCATCTCAGAAATAAAAATAATAAACTATAAAAATACACACACACATATATATAAATTAGAACTACATATACACACATATATATATATACATACACGCATACATATTTTACACACCCACACACACACACACACACATATATATATATATATATATATATATATATATATATATATATATGTATGTATGTATGTATGTAACAAACCATAAATATACATATACACATCAATATATATAACAGAAAACATAACTAATAATGAATAATAATAAAATTAATAAAAAATATAATAAAATTTATAATAGTAAAAATAAAATTAACAAATGAAACCTATATATATATATATATATATATATATATATATATACACCGGATGTAACAGCAGAATTGAGCAACTCGTGTAACAACAAAATTGTCGAATTCTTAGATTAAGCTTTGAAACAACATATCTTAGAAATTATTAAAGATATCTTATTGGAATTCTCTGCCGTTTTTGCATAACTAGTGGACTCTACTTTGAACAATAAGAATGTATTTATCCGTAAGTTGAAATGATGATCTCTCTTGCTGTTGTGAATTCCTGATCCAGTTTTCCTCTCTATTGTTCCCTCTTTTTAAAACTTATTCACCATTCTCTTGATGGTTCTTGAATGGATCTTGAAGATGGAAGCCAGAGTATGAATGTTGGTACCATTACTGAAAGCCGGAATAATCCTTTTTCTATTTTAACCTATTCTCTTTCTAGCTGAATAACCCAAAGGGTTTTGCAGTGATTCTTACGACAAATGGTGCCAAGATGGCTAAACGTCTCATCTGAAAACCTGGAAAAAGTAACTCAATTGGTTCAGTGGGTTTTTAGATATTAAATATTTTCTGGGATGGACATTTATCCCATGTTGTTGCAAGGTTTGTGTAATTTTGCTGTTACACCTGGTATAGTGATTTTACAAGCATAGCTTAGATGTGGCACAATGCCGAAATTAAAAGGCACCCAGCGAGGATTGAACTCACTACTCAGTCGTAATTATTCTAGCGAGACAAGCTTGTTAACCATTACACCACCTCGAGGTACCCCTGTTACCCCTGGTATATGGAGAGCGTCCTGAGGACTTATCTCAGGTAGGTGGCTGCTTGCTGTCTTCCTCTGTCCACTTTCCATCTATATGACTCCTGATTGTCAAATACGTCATGCCCTTCTTCCTCATCATGTGTTCGATAAATTTCAGCGGTTTCTTTCTGATTCTGACTATATTTTTCTCTTTTTTATCTCCATCTCTCTCAGTACATCTATATTGCTCACGCACTCCGTCTATGGTATCCTCAGAGTCATTCTATAAAACCGCTCGTAAAAAAATAAAAAATCTGGATTTTTTTTTTCACTTATTAGATTGGCATTTATTATACTTACCCACACCATTTGTAAGGATCAAAGAATATGGGTTTTTTTTATCGTATTAGAAGGATATCCCGTTCATAGTATGAATTCAGTCTACAAATTAATTCCTGGTTTCTTAAATAATTATATGTACTTTGTTTTTATTTACAAATATTAAGTTTGAAGTTGTGCTTACAAGACTGAAAACTGCGTACTACTGGGTGTTCTTTTTCCCAGTTCGTAATTCTACGCATTTATCAATGACGTAAGCGCACTTTAAAAGTTTTCATTTGTAAATAAAAACTACGTACAAATAACTCTTTATGAAATCGGGCGTCGACACTTATATTACGAACAGGACCACCCTTCTAAAAATGATAAAAAAAAAAATTAGAACTTTCGATTCTGACAAAAGCCGTGGTAGAAATTCTAATGAAAACTAAAAGGACACTTCTAGTTAGAATCAGAAAGCGATCGTTGAAATTTCGAAGACATATGATGAAGAAAGGCAGCTTAGAAAATTTGACACTCACAGGACATATTAAAGGTAAGACGGACAAAAGAAATCAGTAAAGAAACTACCAAAGAAGTTTATGTAAATGGTTCACAGAACAAACCAAGAAACAGAAGAGATAGTAAAAGACAAAATATACCAAAAGCTCTAAAGGACCAAAATTTGTGAAGATTAAAAATTGCCAACGTCCTGAATGAGCACGGCACATCTAAAAGAATCTACATATATTGTTAGAGAAATTCTTCTTTCTTTTTTCTTTTTTTTCCTTTTTTTTTTTTTTTACTAGCTGATGAGTTAATATAAGTAGGGCCACTTAGCGTTGCGGCAGAAATTTGTAAATATCTTGGGCGCGTGCCATCAAGTCTAGGTTAATGATGAGAAAATATTTGTTGATAGGACTGTTGATGCACTGGAGTTTCCTTAAACAAGCGAGTGATAATGAATACATAAACATTTACGGAGAATTAACAATATATTTTATTGCCTTAGCAAACTAAATAGAAAGATTAAGAAAGTTGTGAATGAAGGTATCACTTTATAGATTTTCTTATCGTGCGTAGGGGCTTACACCTACATCACTTTGAAACACAGGTTACCGTAAGATTACCGAAGTTAAGCAACGTGGAGCCTGGTCGGTACCTAAATGGGTAACCGCTTAAGAAAATCAAATACTGCAAGTTTCGATGTGCGGGTGGTGTAATGGATAATGGTATGTAATTGTTAATCGGAGAGCCGAGTTCCGATTCCTTTCCTTTCTATTTCGGTTGGAATTCGAAGTCTGAGATTCAATTTCACTTTTCTTTTTTTTTTCATGTAGCTAATCGTTACTCTACCTGTTTATGCGTTATTTGGTTAAATACTTTTCTACAATTTACTTTTTATTGCTGTACAAGCACGGGAGGCATTTAAGCGAGCTCCTGCAGAGGGCTCTTGATTGGGCCTTCATCACAATAGGTTGGAAGGAATTGATAACGATAGGTAACAATAAACTACAGAAGAACTCAAAATTGATCGATACATTTAAGTATTGCATAAAATATTTAAACTTACCTTTCAAAAGTTCAACGATGATCCTTCTTCTGCCACTTAATGTAAAGAAGTTTTATGTACGTAGGTCCTTACAAACAAATATTTTTATTTCATGCATGACTTTCGGTGGATTTCGCAAGTAATTTCGTTTATTCCCAAATTTATTTCTAAGTTATAAAAATTGTTATTGTACAAAAAATTTCGTCGCAATAAATCATGTAAAAAATGTCGAAAACAACCGCAGGAATGAAAACTTAGGTATCCAGAATTTCAGGATTACAGGTCTGGATCCGTCCAAGAATTTTTTTTTTAAATTTGCTCATGGAGTCGGCCTGATTCCAAAATAGTATGATATGTTGGGCTACTTCTTCTCGGAGTAAAGTTGAAAAAGTGTGACACAGTGACACACTGGCATTCGCAATGATTATATAGAAGTAAATTTTTTGGCACGTCATTTATTTAAAATTGATTTAATTGTTATTAGATACAGACATATATAATTGATGTATTGGTGTCACCAGAGACACTAGCGATAAACCGTCTAAAAATGGCTTTATTCACTATAGTGAATACAGTTATCGGTTAATAGCAAGAACATCCGTCTCTTACGTCGTAATCCAGCATAATGAATTAGGTGATATTACTTTTCGAAGAGACATCCGTATATACTATGAAGACATTAACGAGGTTGGAATTGCCTGTCGTTTGAGTCTGATCAATAAAATTGATAAACGTTTGTGGACGAGTAAATTGAATTGAAATAAAACATTGGTTTGTTCTTAGTTCCTGGTCTAGTCCTGATGCCAAGTTTCAGATACGTGTAAGAATTTGTTTAGGTAAAGAAAAGAAATGGTTTGTGGTCTTCAAAATATCTATGTTACATTTACTCAATAACGAACTTCATCCGTTCAGCCATTTTTAATTTCGAATATTAACGCGTGGATGCTTTCTTTTAATTACAATCTAATGACAAATCTTTTTTACCACTACAGACCTCAAATGGGATACGGTCATAGAGCGTTGAAACACCGGTTTCCGTACTATCACCGAAGTTAAGCAACGTCGAACCTGGTCAGATGGGTGAGCGCTTGGGAAAACCAAGTGCTGTAAGTTTGGATACCCGGTTGGAGTAATCGATAATGGATCGGAATTTCTAATTAGTTTATTATATTCACTTACGCGCAAATACACTTGAGAAAGGTATGAATCCACCTCTTCTCCGCCTCCAAATATGGGTTAAGTAGTAAGACTAATAATTTTAGTCTAAAAAAATATTTTCTAGCCGTAAATAACATGCAAAGGGTTAATAAGCCGTAGTAAAACGAATCAGTCAACCAAGACCTCAAAAATAGTCGAAAATGACATGATTCGTTCTGCCATGTTCTATTTTTACAGGAGTCATATTGAGCATTCATGCTATATCTGTGTTGGCGCTACCCAATCCTTACTTTGTGGTCTTGATTTACTTCAAAATTGTTTACGTCGGCTTTATGGGTAATGAACTGTTTTCCATTCTGCAACGACTTTTCCACATGCACAAAAGTGCAGGCTTCTTTCCGGTTATTTACAAAGTGTTCAGACGAGCAACAGTCCTTAGTACTTTCATTTCAGACCTTCATAGCTAGGACCCACTATGCCAAACACACAGAGACAAATCGTTCTCATTTCCTTCGTGTTCCAGGTTTCTACCCAAGATTCTGTAACAATCTACCGAAAGGAAAAACCCCTGACCTCTAAAATCTTAGCCTCTTCAAGTCTAGAGTCCACGGTTATCTGTCCTTAATGTCATTATAGTATCAACTTTTCAATGTTTGTCAAGTAGCGATTTTAATACCTGTGCTAAGTAAATACAAGGAGTTTATAGTCATATAATTTTTGTAATCATATAATCATTTTTAGCTCAAACGGGGTACAATGGTCTGGCTTATAGGAGAGTCAAAAGGTAGAAATGAGTTTTGATTTCCATACTAGCCAAAAAGGCCCAATTCACATTTGATTCAAAGTGGTCAACAAATGCCCAGTTTACATTGATCAAAAAAAGTTAGAAACCGCTTAGATCTGTACAAGAGTAAAAACTGTAGACATAGGCCCTGTTTACACTAGAGTAAAAATTAGACAGAGGTCTGGTTTACACTGGAGTTAAAAAGGATAGACATGGAACCGGTTTATACCGGAGTCAAACCAATAGACATAGGTCCGGTTTACACTCGAATTTTAAAATGTAGAAATATGTTCGGTTTACACTTGCGTAAAAAAAAGTAGACATGGACAAAAAGTAGATATTTTGTTTTTAACGTCATATCA
The DNA here is from genome assembly GCA_903632075.3 of Acanthosepion pharaonis. Taxonomy (NCBI): domain Eukaryota; kingdom Metazoa; phylum Mollusca; class Cephalopoda; order Sepiida; family Sepiidae; genus Acanthosepion; species Acanthosepion pharaonis. Next base: position 806,152 of record CAHIKZ030000375.1, on the reverse strand, counting down.
TTTCCTTATGAGTCATCTAATGCTGAAATTTAATTTCTTTTTGACGATTTGAAGTAATAAAGATATGTTATATGTTCTTCTGCTTCTACAATTGATAAATGATACTCAGCTTTTGTGCTTATGCATATTTGTGTGGACTCGATTACTAGAGTTGGGTGTATTGTGTGTTTTATTCTGTAGTTTTTTTTTTTAATAATGTTATTTTCTGTAACAGTCTACCGAAAATATACATCCCTGTCTACTAAGATCTTAGCTGCTTCAAGTTTGGAGTTCACAATTATCTGTCATACATAGATGGATTTCTTGCCTTCTTCTCCTACACACTTACAACAACCATATTCAGTAATCCTTTATATTGAGTTCCCGTAGGATCACCGTAATTAAGCAACATCGAGCCTGGTCAGTACGGAGATAGATGATCCCTTGAGAATACCGGGTTCTTGGATGTGTGGATGATGTATTAGGTAATGGTTCGGAATTGCTAATCGAAGAGCACACTTCCAGTTCCCGTTGGGTTTGTTATATTCATTTCCGCGCAAGTACCCTTGGGCATGAGTCTACCTCTTCTACACTCCCCTGTTATTGGATATGACTTAATAATAATAATCATTAAAAAATTATTATCTCAAAAAAATTCTTATAACCTAAATATTTCTGGTTTTAAATAACCTGCAAATAGGTTTATAAGCCATAGAAAACGAATCAATTAATCAATCTACTTTGAGTGGCTCTTTGACACCATGCTGAAAAAATATTTCTTTAACAATAAGTTAATATTTTAGAAATCCATTTAGCTTTTCTTGAATGGCCATAAGTCAGCTAGTATCATTTAGTTAAGAGGCAGCTAAATCGACCTAACTGCTATAGAATGTTTAATGAGAGAAATTCAAACACTCTCATTCAGAGAAAAAAGCCATATCGAATATTAAACCATAAGTGCTCACCTTAAAATCTATTATTAAGTTTTCATTAATACTGAGAGAGGTTTCATAACATCACCAATAATTCCTTAATATTTAGCAAGTGGCAATTCAAATTTACATGATTTATCAAGTAGCGTTTTGAATACCTCTGCTAAGTAAATACAAGAGGTTTCTAGTCATATAATGTTGCCATTACCATTGCAAATTAAATAACTTAACCAAAACCTGCATTTACAACATACCTGGCATCTGCAGTAAGATAAGAAAAACAGCTATTTTCTTAAAGTTCGACTCGATGAACTCTCTTCTACTTTTATGCACCGTATCTCTTTAGAACGTAGAAGATCATGGCTCTCCATATCTTCTTGTCCCTTAATAAGTTTTGTCTTTTTGTTATTTCTTTCAAATTCTGTTCTCCCATCCATTTGCTCAAACTCATCAAGTCCGTTATGTGCTACTTTCCTCTGTCCCTCAATTTTTCCTGTGAGTATCAGATTTTTCAAAGGCTCCTTCCACGTTACGTGCCCCTGATGTTAAATATAAGTTTCTTTTTTGTTTTCATAAAGTACATTTCTCCGGTGATGTGGGAATCATTTTTCTCTTCTGTCTATATTTTCCCATATCTGTTTTTGATTGCCTTATTATTAAATAAATTCATACGGACATAACGTAATTTTTTAGATTTGATTTAATTTCATAAACATCATAGAGTATAATTTTAATTTGTATAATATATATTATTTGATAAAGAGGTCAGTCGATACAGACAGCAAGACACCGGCCGGGAAATTAGGCATTTTTAAGTACAATGTTTGTTTAGGCGTTCTCAATGCAGTTCTATTACAGTTTAACCCGGATATAAGAGAGTTGTCGGGACCTGAGAAGAAGTCTCTTTTATCCGGGTTTCTCTTATATCCGGGTTTGGTCTATTTTGTTTAGGTAAGTGTGGGAACACTTTGGGACCAGAGAAAATCTCTCTTATATCCGGGTTTCTCTTATATCCGGGTTATACTGTATTATCAACCCTTTGTTACTCAAACGTGGTACAATGGTCTGTTTTACGAGAGTCAAAAAATAGAAATGCGTTTTGATTTCCACACTAGCCAAAAAGGCCAAGTTTATATTTGATTCAAAGTGGTCGACAAATGCCCAGTTTACACTATAGCGAAAAACCTTAGAAATGACGTAGATCTGCACAAGAATCAAAACTATAGACATAGATGAAGTTTATACTAGAGTTCAAAAAGTAAACATTGGTCCTGTTTTACACTGTATTCAAAATAGTAGAGAGAAGTTCGGTTTATTTTCGTGTTAATCGTAGGATCCGAAAAAGGTTATTTACAGATATTTTATAGTATTAACAAACTATGAATGCACACATAAACACAAGGAAAATGTAATAATAATAATAATAATAAGCAGGAACAAATATTGACGTAATCAATGATAAATAACTGAAAAGTTAACAAACAGTATTATAAAATAATTACAAATAACCTCATTCGAATTCCCAATTATTTCAACTCAACAGCCTCTAGAATAATCCGAAGCATAACCGTTAGTGTTTGCCTAATAACCGCTAGGATAATACAATAAATCTTGCTACCCATAATGTTCGGTTTACACTAAAAAAAATGTAAACATGGGTTGGGTTTTTACTGGAGTCAAGCCAATAGACATAGGTCCGGTTTACACTCGAATTTAAAAATGTAGAAATATGTTCGTTTTACACTCGTGTAAAAAATGTAGACATTGGTACGGTTTTTACTGGAGTCAAGCCAATCGACATAGGTCCGGTTTATACTCGAATTTAAAATGTAGAAATATGTTCGGTTTACACTCGAGTAAAAAATGTAGACATTGGTACGGTTTTTACTGGAGTCAAGCCAATCGACATAGGTCCGGTTTATACTGAATTTAAAATGTAGAAATATGTTCGGTTTACACTCGAGTAAAAAAAAATGTAGACATTGGTACGGTTTTTACTGGAGTCAAGCCAATCGACATAGGTCCGGTTTATACTCGAATTTAAAATGTAGAAATATGTTCGGTTTACACTCGAGTAAAAAATGTAGACATTGGTACGGTTTTTACTGGAGTCAAGCCAATCGACATAGGTCCGGTTTATACTCGAATTTAAAATGTAGAAATATGTTCGGTTTACACTCGCGTAAAAAAGGTGGACATAATCTGAAGCATAACCGTTAGTGTTTAACCAATAACCGCTAGGATAATACAATAAGTCTTGCTACTCATAATGCACCATTCGCCTACATATATATGAATAGTCGGGTCAAGACGCAACAAGCATAATCTGAGGATAAGCGTAGACGCAGTCTCTGACTGTGTGCGAGTTCGGTCGAACTCTCTGCTTTGGCAGAGAGGAACCCGGACGAAGCTATGCCGAAGGGCAGAGTTTCGTCAGGGGAGTTAGACACACCATGAACCCGTTTATACGGGTTCTAAGGGAATATTTTTGGCCGAGCATACTGGCTCAAAGAACCCACGGTAAACTCGGCGTTGTGCCACATACAACCCTCGGGGTTGTTAAATATAGCATAATCTGAGGATTGTGTTCAAGCATGAAACAGACTGTCACCGCTTTGTGTTGTCTCCAGTTATATATATATATATATATATATATATATATATATATATATATATATATATAATATCAACTGAAAATTAGTTGGGAGCTCAAAGTAAGAACAGAACTAAATAATAAAAATGAGTGCAGACGATCATTAACATTTCATTCGGTTATGATTTATTTCATGTATATACAAAAATATATTCATCTCTTCAGACCGACGTTTTCTTAATAAATGGAGTCAATTCATCTAGAGGAAAGGAAAAGGGAGAGGAGAACAAAAGAAAGGATTTTTAAGGATTGTCTGGACTCATCATTATATATATATATATGTGTGTGCGTGTGTGTACGTGCGTGTGTGTACGTGCGTGTGTGTGCGCGCGCATGCTCGCGTATATGTATGCATGTATGCATTGAACAGCATATATAGGCAAAATCATTCGTTTGCACATTTTCTGAGAAACAGAACAGGGAAAAAATGCCAAACCATGCCATTTTGTGAGTTTCTCTTGAAGTTGGTTAAAATGTCTGAAGAAACTTTTCGAAGTTGTGCAAGAAGCTTCCACACAAACTGATCTACAACGCCATCTTCCAATAGGGGAATAACACGAATAACAAGGTAGAAGACATTATTGGAAAGGAGATTTTGACATCAAGACACTTTTGTTTCCCTTTTGTATGATGCTATTATTAAATGAAGGACACATGACTTTTCGTCGAACTCTCTTACTGGCCTTCTGTCAAGAACTGCTGCTTTTCAACTCCCACGCGTTTTGCTTCTGCGAAGGAACTCTCATTTATGATTGCAAAGGTGACATTGCTAGACGGATCGAACTGACTAACAAATACCAAGTCTCCCACAGGAGTTTTTTTTCCAACGTGGCTGCTTGCTGATTCCCATTGGAGGGTGAAGAATAAGTCGATATTGTCAAATGCTATGAAATATCTAATATTAATAGTGTAAATGCGGAATAAATACACTTTCAGCCAGTATGCTGGTTTTGGCAAAGATATTTAAACTGGCATCTCCAACATGACAATGACAAATTGGAGATAGCAAAATCAGGAAAATACAACAATGTAAACATCTGGGAAGTGTTCTAACAGAGGACGGAAATTGCAACACTGAAATTCAAAAGCGCATTGGGATAGCCAAAGATGCCTTCCAAAAGCTAAGTAAAGTATTTAGAAACCGAAAATTTTCGTTAGAAACAAGGACAACAGTATGCAATATCAGTCCCCCTATATAGCAATGAAAAAAAAGAAAACCCCTTACAGATAAAGAAGAAAGATGAAGCGAGAGAAATATGGTTCTACAGAAAGATGCTGGGAATTTAGTGAATTGAACCTGTGAACAATCACAAAATCATGGAGAAAATGGAAGCAAAGAGGATATTTATAATTTACAACAGAAAGAGACAGTTGAAATTTCAAGGGCACATAATGATGAAAGTGTGCTTGGAAAATTTGACACTCACAGGATAATTTGAAGGTAAGAGCGAAAGAAGCAAACTGCATATAACCTACCTAACAAGGTTGTGTAAACGGATGTCAGAATCGGGGTTAAGGATTAATAACAAAAGGCAAAATTTACTAAGCGCTATAAAAGACAGACACTGTGGAGAGCCATGATCGCCAATGTCGCGAAAGGACACCGGATATAGAAGAAGATTTAAACCTATAGACATTCAATTCAAGTGTACACCGGACCTATGTCTATTGGTTTGACTCCAGTGAAAACTGTACCAATGTCTACCATTTTTACACGAGTGCAAATCGAACATATTTCCACATTTTAAAATCGAATGTAAACCGTACCTATGTCATTTACCTATCAATTCGATTTTTCCAGTGTACTCCAAAATTGTGGACCTCCATTTAATAAACTCATATAAAAGTGTTACTGACTGAGGTTGCTTTAAGGATATAAGAGAGGAATAAGCGGGAAGAGGTTTATATGATGATGATATGTAGGATATACAACGGTTCACCCTAGTCTTGAACGAGTAAAGATTTTATTTGTTACGGAAGCATCTTTTACGGCTGAGTGTCGTTATTTTTTTATGATTATATACTGTCTATATGATCATCATAATCATCTTCATCATCATAAGTCCCATGACCTGTTCTGGAGGTAGGGTCACTGCGCAGCTTAACAACTGCTCAGTTCCTTCCCCTGATTTGAAGTGAAAAAAAAACACGATCGATGTCCTCAAACTTGAAGGCTCGCTTCCGGCACGGGCACTCGACTGTTGATTTCATCGTGCGGGGGGAAGACTATCCGATCTGGTCGTTGTGTTGTATCCCACCTTCTTTTGCATGTATACACACAGGGTGCGATGGGTAAATTGTCTCAATATTATATTTTTAATTTTGCGTAAACACATTATTTGTTTTTGATTTTGTCGATTGCAGTGTATCGTAGTATAAGTTGGGCACTGTCTGTGAGAAAAGGAGCACCATGGCGTAATTCACTCCGGCAGAAATTTGAGAAACGACATGCTGTACTGCTTGGCATTCGCACCCGGTGCTCCAATACGAACATTTCAGGGTGTTTGGGTGTCAATCTGAGGACAGAGCAAAGGATTCGAAAAGTGTTAAATGATATATTCAGTCAACATCATGGTGTTTAGAGTGATTACTAATGATGGCGTCGTTATGCCTCCATTCATCTTCCCACATGGCCTCAGTCTCAACCCTTTTTCACAATTCGTAATTCTATGCAGTTATCAATGACGAAAGCGCACTTTAAAAGTTTTCATTTTTAAATAAAAACTACGTACAGATAACTCTTTATGAAATCAGGGGTCGATACTTATATTACGAACAGGACCACCCTTCTAAAAATGATAAAAAAAAAGAATTAGATCTTTCGATTCTGACAAAAGCCGTGGTAGAAATTCTAATGAAAAGTAAAAGGACACTTCTAGTTAGAATCAGAAAGCGATCGTTGAAATTTCGAAGACATATGATGAAGAAAGGCATCTTAGAAAATTTGACACTCACAGGACATATTAAAGGTAAAACGGACAAAAGAAATCAGTAAAGAAACTACCAAAGAAGTTTATGTAAATAGTTCACAGAACAGACAAAGAAGCAGAAGAGATACCGAAAGCTCAAAAGGACAAAAAAAATATATATATATATATATATATATATATATATATATATATATATATATATATATCCTATCAAACATCCTGGTGTTTGAGTGATCACTAGTGATGGTGAGGTTATGCCTCCATACATCTTCCCACAGGGCCTTAGACTCAACACTGAGGCCTACATCAAGTGCTTTGAGGAGGTAGGGCTGCCCTGGGTCAAGATGGCAGCTGCAGGAAAACCCAATGTGTTGCAAAAGGATTCTGCACCATGCCACACAAACAGGAGAACCAATCATAGCTGTCAAACAATTTCTGCAACCACATTACCTATTACATCTGGTGACCTAGCTCCCCAGACTGCAATCCCCTTGATTATTATGAGTGAGGTGCAGTTGAGCGAGAGACCAACAAAACTCCATGTAACACCAAAGAACTGAAGGTAAGGATTATGGCAGCATTCATCAAGTTTTTGTGGATATTTTTGTGTAAATTTGTTAAATATATCTGTTAAAATGAGACGAAATTATTATCTTGATTTTGCGTAATTAGACGACACTTTATAGATAGATAGATAGATAGATAGATAGATAGATAGATAGATAGATAGATAATGAACAGAAAGTAATAGATAGATAGATAGATAGATAGATAGATAGATAGATAGATAGATAGATAGATAGATAGATCATTGTTTTAAAGATCAGAAGAGATAGATAGATAGATAGATAGATAGATAGATAGATAGATCACTGTTTTAAAGATCAGAAGTGATAGACAGATAAATAGATAATGAACAGAATGTGATAGATAGATAGATAGATAGATAGATAGATAATGAACAGAATGGGATAGATAGATAGATAGATAGATAGATAGATAGATAGATAGATAGATAGATAGATAGATCACTGTTTTAAAGATCAGAAGAGATAGACAGATAGATAATTAACAGAATGTGATAGATAGATAGATAGATAGATAGATAGATAGATAGATAGATAGATAGATAGATAGATAGATCATTGTTTTAAAGATCAGAAGAGATAGATAGATAGATAGATAGATAGATAGATAGATAGATAGATAGATAGATAGATAGATCAGCGTTTTACAGAAAATCAGAAGGGAACGTGTTTTTAGATGGCTATACAAATGTAACCGCATTAAAATCAGAGAAAATATTTGCAATTATTTAAGTCATTATTTGTACAGAACCTAAATGTTAGTTAAATAGAATAATATCTAAAGATAAAAGTCCTTTCACCTCTCTTTGAAGTCAGCTACTTCTTCCGTTTAATTCAAGATAAACTCATCTTTGTCAGAAATGTTATCTTCATTCATCATTTTATACATCTTTTTATGTAAGCCATGATCATGTAGACATTTCTTCTTCATTATGTGCTGTGTCCGTTCATGGCGTAGGCGATCATGGTTCTCCACAATTTCCTGTTCTTTGTAGCTCTTAAAAATTTTTGCCTTTTTGTTATTTCTCCTAGACCTTGACCTTTCATTTATTTACTCAAGCTCACTAAGTATTTTATGCAATGTTTTCCTCTATCACTCTTGCTTTCGATATCTCCTTGTGAGTATCAGATTTTCCGAGCCCTCTTTCCACATTATGTGCCCTAGGAATTTCAACTGTCTCTTCCTTAATGTTAAGTTTTTCTTTCGTTTCCATTTTCTTTAAATCTTCGTCGTTGCTCACATATTCGGTCCATGGTATTCGCTTCGTCCTTTTCAAGAACCACATTTCCGTTACTTCAAGTCTATACTTCATCTTTGAGGAGAATGGCCAGCATTCACTGCCGTATAGGAAGACATATATCGCGTAACAGTCTAGCAGTCTTTTCTTTGTTTCTGACGATCTTTTTTCTGTTACTTAATCCTTTGATGACCTTTGGAAGGCAACTTTCGCTATCCAGATACGACTTCGAATTCCAGTGTCGCACTTTCCGTCTTCTGTTAAAACACTTCCAAGATATTTAAATTTAAAACTTTGATTTATGTATCTGTCTATATTTCTGAGATGAGGTATTATGTACACCATTTACATTGTTCGGACTATCATCCTAATCTTTGTTGCCATATCTATCACAACGTCCGTCGAACAGAACCCCTTATTTCGCTTGCTGGGGTAGACTGTTCTACTTCCACGGGACATATATAAGAGACTAGCAGTAGAGCCCGGCGTTGCCCGAGGATGTAATAGTAAGAGATAGATCAAGTATCGACTATTATAAAGACTGAAAAATAAAATTGACAAAGATTATTGTTTAAGGTTGACAGACACACATGTATTAATTAGTTTTTTTGTTTGTTTTTTTTTTGTTTTTTGTTTTTTGTTTTTTTACGAATTGGTCAGACCCAAACTCAAACAAAAACATTGTTTTCAATCATTATGAGTCTATCGATTGAATAGAATTTTATTCTAAACTATTGTCTTGTAAATGGAATTTTTAAAGCATTCTGAATGTAAAAATAAAGAAAGTGTGCAAGGCAATAAGAAACACTACCTGCCAAAAAAAAAAAGTGAAGTTTTGTTGAAATCGGTTGAAAAATGTAGGAAATCCGATCCCATATATAAACGAACACACACACACAAACAACCTGGGTTTTATAATAAGTATAACTCGATATGAGTTGTCCCCCTTTCATTCTGGCGACAGCATTGTGTTTTATCGTGTTTTCAAATTGATTTCGTGCAAAAACAATTGTGCTTTTCCAATTTTTGGTGCTGTCAGAACCCCCGCTAGGTAATTTTATGCAGTCCTGTGACGTTTTGTTGAAATCGGTTGAAAAATGCAAGAAATCCAATCCAATATATAAACGTACAGACACACAATCTGCGTTTCATAATAAGTAAGATGTTGGTTATCTCCTGTTAATTCCGCACTCTAAGTTCTCTACCGCCTTAACCAGGTATTGAACTCACACTCTTTGGGTCCTATCACTGGATCTGTGCCATGTGTCCTTGAGGACATCTGTGTATGAATTTCTGGGAATTATAAACCTAATGTCTTCAGCATCAGTTTTTACCAGTGCTCATATTGCAATTTTTGCTGTTATCCTTCATTTTTTGGCCAGAGCTCATATTGCAATTTTCGTTGTTGTTATTGTTTTTCTCTGGCACTTCTTATTATTGGTTCCCATATTGTATTCATTTCTATGCTTAGTCGGCTCAAGAGATTATTGTGGCCTAGCATATGTGCTGATTCCTTAACTTTGATTTCTGTCTCTACAGTTTTTAAATTGAATATTGGGCTCGTCCTTTTGCTAAGAATTTTGTATTCTGTTTTCTTGCAGTCGATGTTTTTCTTACCTGAAAACATAACGAAAGAGCTACCTCAGTTCAAATATATGGCCACTGAGAAAAAAGTTGGCCAGCTGCCATACTTTCCAATGATTATTGTTGTTTTCATAAAGAAGAGTATCTTTTTTTTTAAAACCGAACCATCTGCTAGGAAACCATGGTGTTTTTCTTTTTCATTACCTTTCTTTTTGTCTTTCCTCTACGTTGAAGGTAGATAAATGAATGTAAAACTATTTCAAGTCTCCTACAAAATCCAATGAAATTACCTGTGAGCGGGGCCTAACTGCGTACAAAACTGCGTGACATAAATAAACAATGGATCGAATGTTTGCTTAAGTGGGGACTTATAGAGGAATCGTCTCGTTCAGCAAAAAGAACAAGCTTGCATTATGGAAATTACTTTTGCAAATGATTCTGGAGTGCTCTTTCGTATACGGCGGAGTATGTCGCCGAAGTGTTGATATATTTTTCATAGTGAAATATCTCAGAAATAATTATAGCGTTTGCTAGTAATCTTCTATGAAGTGCTTATAAAGAAAGGTCTGCAAAAAAAATGAACAGGTTAGAAGAGTAGTGAGAGAGAAAACGCCTCGGAGAAGGAAGGAAGGAAGGAAGGAAGGAAGGAAGGAAGGAAGGAAGGAAAATATACAGAAAAGATAATAAAGACAATAAAAATGGACAGAAGAATGAAAGCTGACAGAGAAAGAAAATAGATAAAGAAAGGAAGAAAATGGAAAGATAATTAACATAAGCATAAAAGATTGCAAGGTAAATGGAGAAAGATAGAAAGTGTGATTGGCAGAGGAAAAAGAAAAGGAAAGATAGCGAGGTAAACAGTCGACGAAACAATGAAAGAAGAAAGAAAAAGATAATGAAGAAAGAAAGAAAGAAAGAAAGAAAGAAAGGGCAGACGAAAAAGAAAATCAAAGATAGCGAGGTAAACAGACGACGAAAAAAAGAAAGATTGGCAGGCAAAAACGAAAAGGAAAGATAACAAGGTAAATGGACGATGAAAGAAAGAAAACGTGGATAGAAAACGAAGAAAGAAAAAGATGAAAAAAAGGAAAGAAAGAAAGAAAGAACGATAGAAAAGAAAGAAAGAATGGATGACAGAAGGTGTGATTGGCAGAAGAAAATAAAAAGAAATATAGCACGCTATACAGACAACTAAACAAAGGAAGAAAGCGTGATTGACAGACAAAAAAGAAAGTGAGGTAAACAGACGACTAAACAAAGAAAAAAGAAAGATAATACCATAAGCAGATAAAAAGAGAAAGAATTATAACAAGGTAAATGGACAAAGAAAGAAAGAAAGAAAGAAAGAAAGAAAGAAAGAAAGAAAAGACGAAGAAAAAGATAATGAGGTAAGCAGACAAAGGAAGAAAGAAAAGTGTGATCTGCAGACGAATAAGAAAAAGAAAGACAGCGAGGTAAACAAACGACGAAAAAAATAAGAAAGAAAGAAAGAAAGAAAGAAAGAAAGAAAGAAAGAAAATGTTAGAAGACGAAGTAAGAAAAAGATAATGAGGTAAACGGACAAAGAAAGAAAGAAAGAAAGAAAGAAAAATGAAAACATGGAAGGATGGTTAAATAGGATGGAAAAGAAAGAAAGAAAAATAAAAAAGATGGAAGGTTGAAAGAAATGGGATGGAAAATAAAGAAAAACATGAAAGAAATGAAAGAAAATAAAGAAAGAAAGAAAGAAAGAAAAAAAGAAAAAGAAAGAAAAAAAACATGGAAGGTTGATTAAATGGGATGGAAAATAAAAGAAATAAAGAAAGAAAGAAAGAAAGAAAGAAAAGAAAGAAAGAAAAGAAAATAAAAAAAAAGGAAGGTTGATTAAATGGGATGGAAAAGAAAAATATGAAAGAAAAATGAAAGAAAGAAAAAAGAAAAAAACGAAAGAAAGAAAAAAAAAGAAAAAAAAAAAAGAAAACATGGAAGGATGGTTAAATAGGATGGAAAAGAAAGAAAGAAAGAAAACATGGAAGGTTGATTAAATGGGATGGAAAAGAAAGAAAGAAAGAAAGAAAGAAAGAAAGAAAGAAAGAAAAAAAGAAAGAAAGAAAAACATGGAAGGTTGATTAAATGGGATGGAAAATAAAGAAAGAAAGAAAGAAAGAAAGAAAGAAAGAAAGAAAGAAAGAAAGAAAGAACGCAAAGTGAAGAGAGGAAGAAAGGAAGAAAAAGAAAGATAAGGTAAAAAGATAAAGAAAGAATGATAACAAGTCACATAGACAAAGAAAGAAAGAAACTGTGATTGGCTGACGAAGGATCGTTTGGTTGTCTTAATATTATTCTGTATCTTTATGTTTGCAAGTAAAAGATAATGAGGTAAAGAAACGAAAAACGAAAAAAAAAAAAGAAACAAACAAACAAAGTGTGTTTACCAAACGAATAAAGAAAAGACAACGATGTAAACAGACGCCGAAAGAAAGAAAGAATAGAATAGAAATGAAAAAAAAAATGAAGACATGTAAAAGGAAGGCGAAAATGGGAGTGATTACTACAGAAGAAATAAAGAAGAGAAAAGGAGGAACAAATTTAAGGTAGAAAAAGAGAAGCCTGGATTTTCAGAAAACCAAACAAAGAAAACAGAAAAATCGACTGAAAGCAAAGATGTGAAGAAAAAAAAAGAGAAAAAGAACGATAAAAAATCAGAGAAGCTCAGAAATAAAGTCAACAGTCGTAAAAAAAAATTCAAAAAAGAAAAAGAAACAAGAAAATCCTCACACGAAAAAAAAAAAAAGGAAAAAGAAACGAACAGAATAAATGTATCATCGAAACGGCGGTAGAATAAGAAAAAAACTAAAAAAAAAAACGGAAAGAAAATAACAAACGAGAAAGGTAAATATTTAGCAGCGGGGAAAATATAAAAAGAAAAATTAATTATCACGAAAGCGAGAGATGAGAGAAAGCAAGGAATATAGAAAAGGCGGCAATTTAAATAAAACGAAACGAATAAAGCAAATGCTAAAACTTAAAATATTTAGTACAAAGATAAAATATAACGATAGATGAACGAGGTAATCAGAGGCATAAAAAGGATAATGGCAATATTAGCCGTTTCCTTAAAAGGAAACAGCTTTCCTGACTGAGTAGCCATTGGCTACTTGAGTTACGCCTTTCATTCCCTGACTATCGGTATAGGATCAAAGTGTAGTATGTGTCCTCCTCATCGCTAATGTTTATGGTATTAGCCGTTTCCTGATAAAGAAACACTCAGCATTAGTTGGCCAAGCAGCTGGTACTACCGTCGGTTGAAATTGGTAAAAAAAAATTTTCAGGGACATAGATTTCTCAGGTCAACCGTTATTGCTCTTTTCAGTATTAATGGGGGTTTCTTTCTTAACCTTTTGTTTGAAGTAGTGTGGAACAGCAACATCTTGATGATATCATTATATTCACTTTGAGTTACATGTGAAAGTACTCAAAATGATGTGATTTATTTTATTTGGTACAGCTTTGTGATTCTGTAGCGCCAGTACACAGGTTTCGAAGAATGGTTCTCTCTAAGACCTACGGGCTTCATTCTCTTGAAGCCATTTTTAACCATTGATTTTAGAAAGCGGTTGTATACAGCGGACTGTTTAGATATTTCGGAACAGGTTTGTCACCATGTATGACATCCATATAAAGATATCGATCTGATGAGGCTATGTAAGAATAGAACAATGGTTTTCAGGTTTATGGTTTTTCGAGCAATTTTACAATCTATATATATAAGACAGAGGATGTCGGTGTGTCTGTCTGTCTGTCTGCCTGTTTGTCTGTGTGATACCTTTTCACTCGACATCCATCCAACCGATTTTGACCAAACTTGGCATATACATTCTAAAATGTAAGAGATAAAGCCGATCAAAAATCGATAAATTCAACTTTTTTTCCTCCGATTACGTTAAAACTCGTTATATAGGTTACTTATATCATGACGAGCTCAGCGATACCTCATTTTTATTTCTACGCCACTGCGTTTAGCGAAAAACCACAAAAAAGAAAAATCGATTTCAACACAAATCGATCTCAACACATATTTTAAACTAAAACTCCCTCAATTTTCAATCATTCTAATACAAACTTCACTCAATTATAACCAACAATAAGTTGATTGTTTAACAGTCATTTAACTTGATAATTGAGTCCACCTATATAGTGAAAACCGCGTAAATAGTGAAAAATGACGATTTTTACTGGTTTCTTTTTTATTTTTCGTTGATCTTTCAACCAATTGTCATCAAACTTAACAATTGCCTTATAAATGTATTCTCGTTTACATCCCTGGTAGCACACTGACAAATTGAATTTCAAAAACTCCAAAATAATTGTAGACTACTTCTGTCCACAATTATTTTGGAGTTTTTGAAATTCAGTTTGTCAATTTGCTACCAGGGATGTAAAAGTGGGTCGTCATGTCACCTTTTTTGCCCTTTCCTGTCCTTGGCTAACTTCGATTGAATAAATACAGACTTGTTTTGTTATATAAGTAACTGTATTAATTGTAAATGTTTTTTAATGAAAGTACTTTAAAGTAATTGAGGATAGATACTATTACATCTAAACAGGATACTGTGTTTGCTCCATTCTAATTGAACGCTTTTTCTGATCGACCAACTGGGTATGGCTGCTCGTATATAATATTTTAGCCTGTGTAATTCTTACTTAAATGTAATTTACAGGACTAAAATAGACCAGACTATTCAGAAAAATTATGCAAGTGTGAAATATAATGAAGTTAATTTGATAACAAAGAAAATAAAACAGATGAGCATGACTCAAGAAAAGCAATTCTAAGGACAACTTTAATGTTTTTATCGTGCCAAAATAATTGTGGACTGAAGTGGGTCTTCATGTTACCTGTTTTACCCTCTCATGTCCTCGGCTAACTTGTTCTGTTATATCAGTAACTGCATTAATTGAAAATATTTTTTTAATGAAAGTACTTTAAAGTAATTGAAGAAGATAGACACTGTTACATCTAAACATGATAATGTTTTTGCTCCATTCTAATTGAACGCTTTTTCTGATCGACAAGCTGGGTATGGCTGATAGTTTAAATGAAAAGCATACTGTTGGTTTCAACACGAACAAAATAAAATAGATTTCAAGAAATTCTCATCAAGTTTAAAAAGCATTATATAATTTAAATCTCCTGAAAAATGATTTTTTTGTTGTTGTTGTTGTTTGTTTTTAATCATTTCACAGCGGGACTGCTACTAGTATGCATGGTGTGTGTATGGAGGGGGCTTACAGGGAGTGTAAGTGAAGGATAAAATGAAGAAAAGGAGGACTGATGAAGGATAGAACGGAATTCAAGAAGACAGAAAATTGGTGAATGATGCTGCAGTTAAATTTCTGAAGATTGTAGTTATCAGGGCGGTAAGGAAAGGGAAGTGAGTTCCACAGGTGGAAAAGAAACTGTTGGAGCAAAAAGTGACGGTTATATTTAACTATTTCAACAGTAAAAGGGTGGGACCTAGATGCCAATCTAGTAACACGCTTAAAGTTGTGTAATCATGGCACCAGGGGAAAAGCTCGTCAAAGCTGTTTCAATTAAAATATTTTTAGAAAAGACAGTGGGAAGCCACATCACGTCGGTGAGAAAGTGATTGATGTCAATATGTCTGGTGTTTTAATTTTAAAGTTTTATAATTATCAACGGACAGCATTCCCTGTTCCGTTAATGCTGAATGTTTCCTGTATGGAAACGGTTAATTTTATCATTACCATTTATCATTTGTTTACTTATACAAGTGAATTCAATGTTTCTGCTTTGAAAATGGTAACCATTTCAGGGTTTCAATCTCAGCTTTGGACTAAGTAAGCAATACATCAAAGGAAGTAAGCAACGTGAACACTTTAAATAATATATTTTGAAAATGTAACAAATGTTGGGTTTGTAAAATTCGTCTGCTTCTATATCTAGAGATTGGTCACATGATGTTAGGCTGTCCCTCATTGGTTAATTAGAGAAAAGCTGACCACCACCAGAGAAGGGACAGGACCTGCCCCGAAGTAACACACAAGAAATTCTCTCCGCCGTCGACGGCACCAGTTGCCGACTTATTCTTTTTTTGAGTAGGTTCACGTCAACTTAATCATCTCTCAGTTGCGTCTCTGTCTTTCGGCAGAATGCGCTTAGGGGATTCTCTGTTAAAGGACAGATGTTAAATAGAGAAAATTATATTGAAGAGGTGCCCAGCCCTGGGGAACAACAGCCCGAGGCCGCGGCCTCCCATTGCACCAGAGGGACGGATTGGTACTAGCACCGAGGCCACCAGCGGTTGCGGAGGCTGAGGGGAATTTTTGTTCCTGTCCCGGGCATACGCGCTCGAGTCCTCACCTAAAAATAGACCTTGTGTCACATCTCGCCCTAGTAGGGGACAGAGTGAATACCGAGGGTTTTAAAGATACAAGCTATCTAGCCCTATTTCACTCCCCCAGATTTGTAAGTCTGCCTGACATATACATATAGGAAATGACATTGTGTTTATGTTAACCATTGTATTCATGTTCAGGTGTAAATAAATGTCTCTTTATTACATATTGATAAAATATTCTTCTTATTTGTCTCAATCCTAAAGTAAAGTGGGGCTAGCACAATAAATTGCTGACCGCGCTTTAGATTTTTACGATTTTATTCAAGAAATGTTTGCATCTTTACGGTTAAAATAGTGAAAAATATTTTTTTTTTTACTTCTGTCCTTGTGTCATAAATAATTTTCGTCTTGGCTTATCAGGTGTATTCTTCGAAAAAATACAGTTCACTAGCATCTTATTTAATTATATATTCTCCGTCTGAATTTCTGCAATATGGAGTCATAATCTTTGTTGATGTTAATACAACAAATGCCTACAAAACAATGGCCCAGTGGATTAAAACGTTGGTTCGTGAATTTGTTGATATAGTGGTTGTGAGCTCAATCCCTGGTTCGGGCAGTGTATATTTGAAATCAGTGGAAACAGGCGAACAATAACCAGGCAAAAGTATGAACTAGACGAGATATCCCTAGACATGGGCAGTTGAACGAGAACTGTCTACTTCCAAAAATTAAATAAAGTGTTCGGTATCGAATTCGCCTCTAGGTTACCCGGATCAATATACACCTGACGAATAAACAAAACGACCGAAAACAGTGTGGTAAAAACAACAAAGATGAGGACAATAGTCCGAATATAAATAGTGTGAATTCGATATTCTCCAATATTTGAAACGCGTTTTTTGCTTTTTTGCCACTTCTCCGGCAGCTATTCAATAACTTTTGAGCAAAGTTCCGCAGATTTTGGCATGAAAAGGTTTTAATTAGATAAAAGGTTTTAATTCGATAAGCGTTTTGCAGCAACCAAAAAATGTAATAAATTCAGTGGTTCAAAGTCAGAAAAATATGGCGGGTGGGGTAGAGCAGACCAATTTCGTACCAATTGTTTTTGTCTGTGTATTGTTCTTGCTGTATACGGTCTTAAATACGTTAATATGCCGTCTATGAAATGCAATATCTTTAACACCATTTTACAGCCAACGCTTAAACAAATAAATGGCTACACAGAACACTGGAAATAGGGTTGGCTTGCCTAACGCCGAGTATCATTATCGGCTCATATTGGGGAAAATAATAAAATGAATAAAACCTGCAAAGTCCATCTTTTTGTAACAAATCAAATTTTTCCAACCTGTGCATTCCTTTGAAAGCAGTATATGTTATCTTTTTTTTTTTTCTCCAATAAAACATTATACAAACAAGCAAATATTTATCCTTGGGATGGAGAGAATTTCGACGTGGTTTGATAGTCTCGTTAGATCATTGGTTCCCAACCGATTTTGGGCCATGCTTCACTTTGGTATTTCCAAAATTCTGGTGCCCCCCTCCACCACTGTAATATTTGATTCTTATATATTCAAAATTTTACTGCAATTCACGTGAACGAAACTTAAAAGGCCATTAACTTGGTCTGAAAACAAGCCTCCAAAGATCATAGCTTCTATGAAAGAGAAAAATTTAAAATAAAAAAAAGACAGTTAAATATAGTTTCAAAACATATAATAGAAAACTGAAAGCTAGAAATATAAAATATTTGAATGAAAGTTTATTCTTTAAATTACTTTGATCATTTTAATCGTGAAATAAAAATGTAAAATGAAATTTGAGCTCACTAGAAAACAATACACTGTTAATAACTGATTCTCAAATTGCCGCCTTATTCATTTGGTATAGTAAGACAAAAGGTGCACATCCTACGCATGCGCCACCAAAATATTACCATATTCCCACTGGTGGGGGATGCGACACACGTTGGGAATCATTGCGTTAGATCAATTATGCTAAGGATACCATGGATCAAACATGTGAGCAACGACGATGTTTTGGAGAGAATGGAAACAAAAAGGAAACATAGTAACATCAGGAAATGATGGGAAATTTCTGGGAAACGTAATGAGAAAGGCGGGTTTGGATAATCTGACACTCACTAGAGAAATTAATGGAACGAGGGACAGAGGAAAGCAGCGCGTGACATACTTGATGGGCTTGAGCAAATGGATGGTAGAACAGGGTTTAGGAGAAATAACAAAACGACAAAACCTATTAAGAGCTACAAGAAACAGGAAGATGTGGAGAGCCATGATCGCTAACCGCATGAAGTGACAAGGCACATGAAAGAAGTTGAGTGATGTCAATGATCAATGGCTGCTCCCTACTATCAACCTTGAGCCAGATATAACTTATGTTTAGAAAATCGCTTCATGTTTGGAGTTTGGAGTATTTCAACGAAACCTAGCAAGCTTGTCTCGCTAGATCAATTACAACTTAGTAGTGAGTTCGATCTTCACTGAGTGCTCCACACTTTTGGCCTTGTGCCACATCTAAGCTATCCTTAATAAATCACTATTACATGCGTGTGGGGAAACTTCCCCGTGGTCTAATGGTTAGCAAGATTGTCACGTTAGATGTATTACGATTGAGTAATGAATTTGATCCTCATTCGGTGCTAACCTACGTTCGGTCTTGTGCCACATGTCAGCTACGCTTAGTAAATCACGTGAGAGCTTCGACATAGTGTAATGATTAGCAAGCCTTGATAATTTGCTAAATCATTTAATGATGTAGATCTTCATTCGGTGCTTCCTAATTTCGGCCTTGTTCCATATCTAAGTAAAACGCTTTATATTTGGAGAGGTACTTCGACGTGGAGTAACGGTTAGCAAACTTGTTTCACTAGACTGAGTCGTGAGTTCGATTCTCACTGGGTGTTCCCTAGTTTCGGCTTTGTACCACTGCTATGTTTAATAATTGACAACATTTATGTTTGTGCAGAAATCTCCTGTAAATCTTGTGAAAAAACATACGTACGACGAAAACTACTGTCTGGTTTGAACAAGACACGTGTAAACGTTGTTTTGCGCTTTGTAAATACTTATATTCTTGTTCGGAGCATGAGGTCTTTTGGAATCTCTTCCCATTTTCATGATGGTGTCAATCTTACTTCCGGCTTTGTTACTATTTGAGTGTATCAGACGTCTACTTAACAATTCTACACATCCGCTTCTGGTTAAAAGAGTCGGTCGAAATTGACGTCGATACTTCTGTCCAGCTTCGAATGCAGCATTTGCCACATTACGTGTTCGACCTAAAATATGACGAACAATTATGGCGGTTTTCTAAACATAGCTTAGATGTGGCACAAAACCGAAATTGTGGTGCTCCCAGTGAGGATTTAACTCGCTATTCGGTCGTAATTGATCTAGCGAGCAATGTTTGATAACGATTACAACACATCGAAGTGGCCACAAACATTAATGTTATGATGATTTTCCAAACGTGGTTTAAATTTTGAACAAGGCCGGAATTGTGAGACACCCAGTGAGGATCGAACTCCCTTTTCATTGATCTAGCGAGACAAGCTTGTAGCGATTACACCATGTCGAAATGTCTACAAACAATAAAGTTATGAGCTGTAAAAAAAAAAAGTTGCATTTGTTTATCTAGCGTAGGAGTGAGGGAGACATCATTTTACAGATAAATTCTCCACGTTTTTTTTTGGAGGGGGTGGTTGTTGAGATACAGACTCTTCCGTCTGGCGAATTTATTTTCACTCTATTAGCTAAATTTGAAAAGTAAGACATCAGTTTATTTTGTTGAGTACGGTGGAGTAATGGATAGCGGCTTGGATTGAGGAATCGGCGAGCCGAGTTCGAATTCCAGTCGAATCCATTATATTCACTTACGTGCTAACACACTTGGGAAAGGTATGAATCCTCTCTCTTCTCCCTCCAGCTATGGGTAAATAGCAGGATAGACTGGGTTCTATAGCCTTGGATGGCAACTGGTCTAGGAGAAGGAAAGCTCTGATTTCAAACCTGCTCTTAGAGGAGGGTGAATGGAGTCTCTCTGAGCCTTGGTTGGCAATCCATTTAGTGATGGTGCCACGATAAAAACACCCTTGATAGCCCTAGCGAAGCATCAAGAATTCAGCTATTTGACAAGATTATGAACTACACCAATCAAAGTATTGCCGAGTTCAATCTCGGCTGAGGCCGCAAGACTTACAAGACAATATTTTCTTGATAATCGTCATAATATACTTACGTCCTGGGTAAAACGATAAACTGCATCCAACAGCAAGGAGTTAAGGAGGTTTTGAGAAGCGTGGAAATACCTCTTAAATGCTGGTGTTCCCAGGTCCACCCTGACCCGGGGTGGTAGCACCTGTTAAGGTTCCTGCAATAGCCAAATAGTTACCGCCACGCCAACAAGAGTGGACAAAACACTATGAATGTGTAAAAATAGATTTTAATGCCGGCAATACTTTGTAAAAACTTATTACCAGAAATAAATTTTTGAAAAAAATTATCAGCAATACATTTTTGAAATAAAAAAATATTACCAGCAATACATTTCTGAAAAAATATTGCCAGCAATACATTTCTGAAAAAATAATATTACCAGCAATACATTTTTGAAAGAAAAAAAATATTACCAAGAATATATTTTTGAAGGGAAAATATTACCAGAAATAGACTTTGGAAATATTACCAGCAATAAAAATTTTGTCAGCATTAAATAACCCATTGAGGTTGATATTCCGTAAATCAAAACAAAACAAACCAAACCACAATATACTTGCCCTAATTTGGGCACCTCCATCTGGTGTAATGGTTAACAAGCTTGTCTCGCTAAAAAAACCGTTACGACTGAATCCTCACTGGATGCCCCATACTTTCCTAATTTGGGCACCTCGAGTTGGTGTAATGGTAGCAAGCTTGTCTCGCTAGAACAATTACGACTGCGTAGTGAGTTCGATCCTTACTGGGTGTCCCATACTTTCGGCCTTGTACCACATTTAAGGCACGCTTGGAAAATAGCTACTTGTCATAATGATACTCGTCATAAGATTCCTACTTATATTACAAATAAAAATACTAGTTAGTAGTACCTGTGAATATTTCACGGTTTTGCTATTTGACTATTCTGATGAATCATAATGCAATACTGCTTGGCCTAATGCATAAAGAAATCTGATTTAATCGTAAAAATATTTTTTTTTAAATTCTGGCTAATTTTTGTTAATTCGTATTTTATAGACCTTCTCCTACTCAATACATTTTTAAGAACCGAAAAATAAAAAAATAAATTATTTTTTATTATTTACGAAGGGAATATTTTCTCCGAGAAATGTCTCCTATTAGTTTTAAATAAAGACGCGCTCAACATGAAAACAACAGGCATAAATGTAGCCCAAACCGACTTCAGAAACGAAAGAACATACCAAAAGAAAATGAAAAAGTAATATAGGGCTCGAAATCTAACGATACAATATTCAACCAAGCATAGCTCCCAGGTTTCAGAAAGGTAAGATGAAAGGGAATAGATTTATTTAGACTCTGAATATGCTATACACATCTGACATACTCACATCCACTAATAGATAAAATATCATGCAACAGATGTAATGTACTTCTCACAGTTGGATTCATAAGTTGGCATCACCTCAGTAAAACCTGAACAAAATATTATCTCGGGAACAATACAAAAGAACTCTTTCAAAAGACTAAACCAAACAATATCCTTAAATTCTTAAAGGAAATCAAACTTTATACCAATACAGTTTAACCCGGATATAAGAGAGTTGTCGGGACCGGAGAAGTATCTTATATCCGGGTTTCTCTTATATCTTATTTGGTCTATTTTGTTTAGGTATGTATGAGAACACTTTGGGACCAGATAAAATCTATCTTATATCCGGGTTTCTCTTATATCCGGATCTCTTATATCCGGGTTACACTGTATATAAAGCGGAAAAAAAATACAAAATCCTTTTTTGAAAATTGAAAAAAAAAACAGAAAAAAAACTTTTAGGCTTAATAAAGATCCGATGCAAAATTTAACAACTATCTTATATCAGAAACTAAATACAAAATAACTTGTATAAGAAAGCAGCATCTTTAATAACTGCTAAATAAGAAAAAATACTTTCACCAACTAACCCGTGCAGAAAACTATCACTGATCAACGTATAGCATCAAGCATGATTCAAAACCTTTATCTGATTTTAATTAACCCTACAGTGGCTGAAGGGCCATTACGTAGAAACCAAACCTAACCAATGTTAGGTTGATATACTCAATAGGCTGTGAAGGTGATTGTGCTACGCCAGTGTGGTGGGAATCTGCTTGTCTAGAAAAACAAAATTCAATGTTAAACAAATTATTAAGAAACATAAATATTTCATTACAAAGAAAATAGTACTGAACTGCTATGTAACATCAATTCTTCTATATATCACTAAATGCTGGACAGAGATGAATACAAGACTTGAGGCAACAACAATGTAGTTCTACAGACGGATTCTGAGAATACTATGAACGGAGCATGTGAGTAAGGAGGAAGGTTTGAGGAAACTGGAATCAAAGAGGGCTCTTATACTTAAAATCAGAAAGCGACAGCTGAAATTTGGTGGGGCACACAAGAGAGATTGGAGAATTTGACACTCACAAGATATATTGAAGCAGGGGCGATAGAGGATAGCAGCTAGTAATCTACCGGTCGTATATGGGTGGATGAGCAGGATAATAAGGAACGAGGCTTGGAGAATTTGACACTCACAAGACATAAGAAAGGAAGAATCACAAAGGGAAACAGAGCGTAATCTGCCTAACCCGCAACCTTTGTGAATAAACCTTTGTGGATGGATGGCAGAACAGCGACTGCGAGGGATAGTAAGGAGAAAAGCATTGTTTAGAGCTAAAAAAAAAATTGACGCTGTGGAGAGTCATGATCGCACAAGTCGTGAAGGAACACTGCGCATAAAAGGAGACACGTAACTAAAACCGGTTAGTAGGTACGTAAATATATTTATTCGTATAAT
Source organism: Acanthosepion pharaonis (assembly GCA_903632075.3). Classification (NCBI taxonomy): domain Eukaryota; kingdom Metazoa; phylum Mollusca; class Cephalopoda; order Sepiida; family Sepiidae; genus Acanthosepion; species Acanthosepion pharaonis. The sequence continues at coordinate 782,866 of CAHIKZ030000375.1, read as the reverse complement.
GTCTAAAAATTTAATGGCTGCTTTGTAGTGAGTTCGATCCTCACTGGGTGCCCTTATTTTTGCCACATCTAAGCTACACTTAGAAAATCGCCATAGTGACACAAGCAAAGATCCTTCCCGTCTAATCTTGCTTTCTTTTTGGTGTGCGGATTTGTCCGACGTGAAACTTTAAACACCCATTCATCTTCTTCATTCGAGATGGGGGGCAATTGCATTAGTCTTCCTCCGCGCGCACCCCCACCGCCACTTCCAATTCACTAAAATTCGTTATCAGTTTCTTACCCCTACTACCGTCTCCGCAGCGTTCAATTTGACTTGAACGTTCACTGCAACCAAATGAAATACAGCGTCTGATAGCCGAACGGGCATTGATTTTGATGCCAGAGATTGTATGCAAGATATATGTAGCGGCTGCCGGAGTTAGGATCTGTTTAACTAAGCTCCCCACATAGTGTATTCGATCATGATTTGTTTGAAATCTATTGTGCTGTAAAGAAACAAACAAATACACGCGCGCGAGCACACACACACACACACACACACACACACACACACACACACACACACACACACAACGCGTCTTGAAATATACCCAACACCAAAGCGTTTACAATAAATCGATAATCAGTCATCGTATTTGATATGCAAAAAGAGTAAATTTTGTCTGAGAAGAACATAATAGTATTAAGACACACACACACACATACACATGCATACACGCACACACATACACATGCATACACACACATATATATACGCATAATGGAAATTGTTTAATTTTAAACCTACGAACCTTTGGGGAAACGGAAATAATGAGAAAATCTTTCTCTTTTCTTTTATACTATTGTTCTTCACTCAATAGTGAAGTCTCAAGAGGCAGTCAAGTTAGAGTGTTACTGAATGAGGTTGTGTTATGAGCTCACTATACGAAGATAAGACGTGCACGTTATGATAGACCAGAGATTTAAAGAGGTTAAGTTCTTGTGATCCGGAAAGTATCATCTCGGGAGGCTGTTCCACAAAACAGCGACTCTTGATAAGAAGCTGTCCGAGTGGAAGTTACCAATAAAATATGAAGGGAATGAGGATGATTCGACCTTGTGTACGCGGCATGGTGATCCATAGCTGTAAGGGTCTGATGAATCTAAAGACTTTACCGCGTCAGAACATATTCCATTGCAATAGACGAGAAAGGCTTGCGAGATTTTTGTCAGCAGGAAAAGAGCAGAGAGCGAATTATTAATCGCCCATAAGGCCGCACTATTTACTTATTACATTGTTTATTGCAATTGTTGTCAAACCATTGGCCAATTGATTCGATCTTTATGAAATGGTGAATGTTTTCATATTTATTTCTTTATAAATTGGTAAATGATAAATAATCTTGTAAGTAAATACAGGATGCGATGGAAAAATTGTCGCCATTTTATATTTTTAATTTCGCGCATGCGCGTTGTTTTTTTTGTTTTTTATTTTGTCGGCTGCACATTATAGCAGGGTCAGTTGGGCGCCGTCTATGGGAATAAGAGCACAATGACAAATTTCGCTCCGTGGGAGATTTCAAAACGGCCTGCTGTACTGCTTAGCATTCGCGCCGGAAGCTCCAATACGAATATTTCAGAAAGTTTGGGTGCCAATCTGAGAACAATGTACAGGATTTGGAAAGAATTGGATGAGTCTAATGGTGATTACGAAGAGATTTGGAGTTATAACTAGTGGTGACGACGTTATGCCACCATTTATCTTCCTACAGGGTCTTAGACTCAACACAACGCTACCTCTTCAAGTTCCTTTAGGAGGAAGTGCTGCCAAGAGAGTGGCTGCTGGAAGAGCATAGGTCAGGTAAGAGGACTCTGCACCATCCCATACAACCTGGAAAACTCTGTCATGGTTGCCAGACAAGTTATGCTATCACATCACCCCTTACATCTGGCCACATAACACCCCAGACTGCAACCTCCTTGATTATTATGTGTGAGGCATAGTTGAGCGAGAGACCAACAAAAGTCCTTGTAACGCCAAAGATGAACTGAAGGCAAGGATTATGTTAGCTTTCACCAACTTAAACAAGGAGAGCATTCAGAAGAGATGCATGAGTTGCCGAAATCGTTTGCAGACTGTGGTTTAAGCCAATCGTGATTTTATTAAATTAATTTATTCTTTAATATTTTGAGATAGTTTTGTGTAATTTTGGTAAATATATCTGTTAAAATGAGATGTCAGTGTTATTTTCATTTTACGTCATTGAGACGACAATTTATCCGTCGCACCTTGTCATCTAATAAATAACATTTTTGTTATAAATTCCCAAGAACAAAAAAGCATGTATAAATTCACTTCATCATACGTTTCTTACCATCGCTTTTTAAAATTTAAAAAAAAAAAACATTGCCGAGGAGTAAAGTAAAGGTAGTTAAAATAATATCTGTGACAAAAAAAACCGTTCTTTTGGCAATTCGGGGGGTTTTTTTGGGGGTGGGGGGAGAACAAAGGTCCATGTTTGCCGATATTTAGTCTTCTACAGATTTTGAATATTAATAATAATAAAAGGCGAACAAATAGATAAGTAACTCGATATTTCTAAAAGAGATGAGGATGCGATGGATAATGTAGCTTACTGCTGTGATAGTGGAGAGCAAGGCGAAAACGAAAAATTGGATAAGTATATCTAGATCGCGTCATCGATGTAACTAGGAAACATGAATTTATCGTTAATACCAATAGTAAGCGGAGTACTTGGAACAATACCGGAAGGCATAGCGAAAAGGTTAATGAAAATCAGTGGAAGATTTGAGTCATCCAACCGACGTTCTTAATAAAAGCAGGTAGAATACCAGTGTAAACAATCACCATGAACTATCATCAACATGGCCGTTGTTAGTATCCTCACTACATCATGGCTATCGTTATGAATAGAATGATAATAATTAATATCATCATCATCGTCATCATTGCTATCATTAAAAGATGATGATGATTATCAACTGAAGAAACATTATAGCATCACCATCATGACCATCGTCAAGAATATTATAATAAAACTTGTGTGTACCTGTGCCGTCAAAATTGTCATCTACAGAAGAGTGCGCTGGAGTAGTGAGAAGACTTGGTGTCACTTGATCTCCACTGTTATTCAACAATTTAAATCTGATGTGGAAATTGAATAATATTTGGAAGAAGAAGAAGAAGAAGAATAAGAAGAAGCTGCTGTTGTTGTTGCTGCTGATGATGGTGATGATGATTGCTATAATAATCTAGATCATCATCATAAATATGATCACAGTAAGATGATTAGGATAAAGGAAAAGAAGGCGAAGAAAGATGAGAAAAAATGTCAGCAAATAAACAGATTTTATAATAACTAATTCCGTACCTGTCGCTTCGCTGACGGCGAGACGATCAAATGTTAAATCTAAACTGTTTATCCATTTAAAATACTACACCTATTAGAATATCATCATCATCTACTATTCTGTTTGTGCATTTTGTTCCACTGGGATCACCACTAGTCTCCATCGCTCTCTGTCTGTTTCTGCACTACAAATCCAACCACAGTCATTCTATCATATATTCTAGACTGAAATAGCAAATATATCCAGTCTAAATACAGGAGTCATAAAAAAGTTGTACGTTGGTGTACAATGACAGACGTAAAGTGGTTTTAGAATTTATATCTTTTATCAAGAGTATTTGCTTGTAAAGGAATATAAACGAACCCAACTTGAATTGGAACTCGGCTCTCCGATTTCCAACTCAGAACCGTTATCCATTACACCACCCGCACATCCAAACTTACAAGCATCTGATATTCTCAAGGTGTTACTCATCTTTGTTTAACTTCAGTGATCGAACTGGAACCAGTATTTCAACATGATATAAGATGATGATAATGAGATGATGCAGAAGAGAGTGCTGGAGTATTGAGAAGACTTGGTGTCACTTGATCTCCACTGTTATTCAACTATTTAACTCTGATGTGGAAACACAATAATAATTCAATAAGAACAAGAAGCTGCTGCTGCTGTTGATGATGATAATGTTGATGATGATGATGATGATGATGATGGTGATGATTACTACAATAATCTAGATCATCATCATCAATATGATCACAATAAGATGATGAGAATAAAGGAAAAGAAAGTGAAGAAAGATGAAGAGGAAGAATTCTGCAAAGAAACATTTAATAATAACTAATTGCGCACCCATCGCTTCGCTGATGGCCAGACGATCAAATGACAAATCTAAAGTGTTTGTACATTACTATATTGTAGATCTATTAGGAAACATATTAAGTTTAAAGTCTGGCGTCTTCGGGGGGGGGCGCATATTTCGGCTTGCACACTTTTCCTGTTAATCAGGGGCTGTTACAAGACATAAAGTAACATTAGACCACTCGATAGGTTGCCTGTTCCATTTAAATTGTGAATGTCTGTCTGCGTGTGCGTATGTATATTTTAATTCAATGTTGTATATTTAGGCAGCAATCCTTCCTTTATGCATGTTTCATTAAAAACGACAGACAAAGTACTACGGTTAAGCTTTTTATTTAATTTTTCTTGTGTTCGAACAAGAGCTTTCTTTTCTGGACAAAGGGTGTGTAAGAACTGTCCAAATGTTTTATATTTCCGAGCGCTTTTGGCTATACCTTTAGCCATTATCAAGGATGATTCGATTTTTCAGCTTAATTGAGTGTGTGCGTTCTTAGTGTGCAGTAGGGATGTTTTTAATTTCCGAATACGGTTAGCACATTGTGGCTTTGTTTGTAGTTAATATTGTTAAGAGTTGGCTTTTTCTTTTTTATTATTCCATTATTTTTAGTCTTTTTTTGCAAGTGGATGCAGTTATTATATTTGTGTTTTCTACTAGTATGTTTCTAATGGAGTCTGGTAAATTTGTGTGTGTGTGTGTTTAAATGGGTTCCAATGTAGCTGTGATCAGATAGGTGTAACGTAAGACGTCTGGATAAGCATGTAGTTGTGTAACCTATGTAATTATTTATGAGTCCGGTTTGATCAGGAAAACAGTTTCTTTAAGGAGCATTTGAACTCATAGATAATATTCGTTCTTTGTAATTTTGACTTAGTTGGTGTGTTGTTATTTTTGAGGATAAGGTTGGCTGTCTTAAATTTTTTATAATAGATGAAAAAATTGGATTTTTTAATTCAGATCAATTGGAGTAGTATATTTCTTTATAATATGCCTTAGAGAAGGTTTGTCTTGTTTGTAATTAATATGCATTTGGTTTTTGTAATAAATGTGTATGTGATTTTTTTTACAGTGACGTTCACCCTGTACAAAGCCCGGGGGCACTCCAGGTAGAAGGTTACAGTAGGTGTCACAGATTATGCAGATAGGTAGGAATGATTAACAATAGACTTGAACAGGTTAAGAATATAGTGGTCAGGGAAACATCCTCCTGAGAGTCGGTTCCACAGTGCAGTGGTTCGCGGGAAGAAGCAGCTCACCGACAGAATACGGAGGAGATGTGGGTGGTTTGTTACAATTTAAGTGGCATGGCGGGCCTTAGCTGTGACGGTTAGTAATGGCGGAGCACTTTCCATGGATGGAATATAGCGATGGAGTAGCGAGAGACTTGCCCCATCTCGTCTGGGAGATTAGGGTGGTTGAAGGGTGGAAAAAAATTCGTCAACTACAAGGACTCGGAGATGCTTTTGAATTCTATCGTGACACGAAAGTAAACTAAAAATATATTTCTACAAAACTTTTTAAAAATTAAAAAAAATATATATTCTATTCATTATCGAATAATTTTCGAAATGTTCAATAATAACTTATAATTATCTGATGTTTTTAGGGTTAAAAAAAAACGTTTTTTTTTTTAGTTTTCTTGTCTCTGACATTATGAGTTTATTGTTCACCTCAGGGTATAAGTTGTCCAGCCGGAATATGAGTAGAATGTAATTTTCTAACGTCTTATTTCAATTCCGTCAAATTGTGTGTATGCGTGTGCTTGTGTATACATTAACTGTTACCAGTACATTTAGTTCATGCACGTACAACACAGACATACTGATATATATATAAAAATACACGCATACAAAGACATACGCTGACAGTGTGTGACGGATAGAAAATTGGTTAATCTTTTGTATTATAGATTTTTCACTTTTTTTGTGATTCACAATTAAGCCAGCATTTTTAAGTGAATTAAAAGTAATAAAAAGTACATAAATTATGTACCAATCTCTATATATAACTTTCTACCTGTTTGTTATTGAACTCCATCTAGGATTTTGAAGATATATCCCCATAACCATATATATTCCGAAACTACATTACCCAGGGTACTTAGATGAATATATATCGTTATGATCAAAAGGGATCCCCAGACTATTTTTTTTTCTTTTGATATAAATAAAATTTAAATTTGAACAAGGAAATGACCCCTAGTGTACTCAGGTAAGTATAATTCATTTTGATCAAAAGGCGAATTGGGAAGAACCCCCCCCCCGAAGTGTTTTTCCCCAAAATTTAAATTAAATTTCAATTTGAATGACCCTTTTCCAAAATAAAGAAGGCGAAAGCCAGAAGATGGAGATCACATCAGCAAGATCACAATGAGACAATATGAACATCCAGTTGAGCAAGAAATCATCAATCAGCGGCTAGTGCCTAACAAGACATATTTGTTGCCACAATTCTACTGTCATATCAATGTTGAAATCTGCTCATCAATTCAGTCAATCAACTATTGCATCAAAGGGGTTAGATCATGCTGTTTTTGCACACACCCCACACTAAAAATCTTTTTCATTTTGATTTAAATAAGATTTAAATTTGAACAAAGGAATGACTCCTATCCAAAATATAGGAGGAAGCCAGAAGATGGAGGTCACATCAGCAAGACCAGTGAGTAATATTGAATTGCATCATTTTTCTCCACAAATTATAACAATGATTTAAAATCAATCATCATTTCCTTAGGAAAAAAATGTGTGACAAGCAGCATGTCGCAGGTAATTCGGCTAGTAATATATATATATATATATAGTCGACTCTCCCGAGATTCGACGTATGAGGGTCAAGCAGATCAGTTTCCAGGAAACCGACAGCCCGACAACGGCACAACATTTGATTATAGTGGTGAAGGTTTCGTGCAGGACGATCCACAGAGACCTGGTGCACTACGTGCAACAAGGTTCCCAAACGACCCTTCGCAGGTTTTGAATTCAGAGTTGTTCTTCTCCTAGACCAGTTGCCATCCAAGGCTATAGAACCCAGTCTGCCCTACTATTTTACCCATAGCTGGAGGGAGAGGAAGAGGATTCATGCCTTTCCCAAGGGTATTAGCACGTAAGTGAATGTAATGGATTCGAACTCGGCTCTGCGATTCCTCAATCCAAGCCGCTATCCATTACTCCACTATGCCTCCTATCATTCATACATATACATATACATATATATGATATATATATATGATATATATATATCATATATATATATATACGATATATATATATATATATATTTATGATATATATATATATGATATATATATATATATATATATATATATATATATATGATATATATATATATATATATATATATATATATATGATATATATGACATATATATATATATATACATATATATATATATGATATATATGACATATATATATATATATATACATATATATATATATATATATATATATATATATATATATATATATATATATATATATATATATATATCCGTGCTTTTCTTTATTTTAATATATTTAACGTCAGAAAATAGAGGAACATTTATTCGTTCTGAAAACGCAAACAGGAAATCTCAAAAGGAAAAACTATATACGGAAATTACATTGAATCGGATTCTTTTTTTTTTTCTTCATTTCCCTTGCAATAGAAAAAATAACTACAATAAAAACGATATTATGTCTAGCAAAGCTTTTCAGTCTCTTTCTGTGTAATTAGATTAGCGCCGAACGTGATGATTAGAGTGACTTCTAACGCCAAATGTAAAGAACTCCCATTCAAGCACCAGTGAACAAACCGCGTATCATTAAGTAAGCTCAAATTTTGATGTCTAGAAAATAACACCTACAAACGGGTGGGCAATTTGGAGCGAGTGCCTGTGTATACGATCGCCAGGGCGTGATATTCATTCTGATCGATATTACTCCGATCAGACGATGAGACGAGGGCTTCACTGTAGCATTGTTGATAAACGTCCATACAATTTGCTGAACTACTTGTTCCGGATTACATCCATGGCGTTAGAAATTCGATTTGTGTAGGTAAATCAATAATTTTGTAGCCTAATGACAAAAAAAAAAAATCAGCATAATCTCCTTCTTGTCAATGTACTCAATCTAACACATCTGTAATAATCAAATATATTAACAATATTTCATATTAAAAAAAATCAGCAAACAACTACGTGTCAGGCCAAAGATCTATTCATTCATCTAGGTACATCAATAAGTCTATAACTTAATAATAAAATCATTTATTATTCAACATAATCCCCTTCTTGTCAATGCACTTAATCCAAACTTGTCTGTTATTTTGATATACAAATAATTACACGATGATCATTTCAGATAAAAAATATCAGCTAACAATTCCGAACAGGTTACGGACTTATTGATTCACCTTCGTAGTAGTTCGATCAATAAATCCGTAGCCGAATGATAAGAAATCATTTATTTTTCATCATAATGTCTTCCTTGTCGTTGCACTTAATCCAAAGGTTCTCTATTAGGCATTATATGTTTAAATCAAAAATTACTACGCAAAGAAAGTTTTTGATAAATTAATTTAATTTAATAATACTGCATGTGAAGCTATGAACTTATTGATTTTCCCTCGTAGGTATCTACATTAATAATTCCGTAGTTTCATGCTGAAAAAAGTGATTTATGTTAGATAACAAATATTTATTTTTCAACCTAATCTCCTTATTTGTTAGTGCACTTAATCCAATACTACTGCAGATATATTGAAAATTATAGTGAACATTTCAGGTCAGAAATTAGCTTTCACTACATTGATCAAATAAAAAGAAATCTCATAAAATAATGCTACGTAATAACTGATTTTTACTATTATTATTATTAGTAGTAGTAGTAGCAGTAGTAGTGCCATCATCATCATCATCATCATTAACATCATTATCATCATCATCATTAACATCATTATCATCATTATTATTATCATCATCACCATCATTATTATCATCATTATTATTATCATCATCACCATCATTATTATCATCATCATTATTATCATTATTATTATCATCATCATTATTATCATCATTATTATTATCATCATCATCACCATCATTATTATCATCATTATTATTATCATCATCACCATCATTATTATCATCATCATCATTATTATCATCATTATTATTATCATCATTATTATCATCATTATTATTATCATCATTATCACCATCATTATTATCATCATTATTATTATCATCATCATTATTATCATCATTATTATTATCATCATCATCACCATCATTATTATCATCATTATTATTATCATCATCATCATTATTATCATCATCATCATTATTATCATTATTATTATTTTCATCATCATCATCATTATTATGTTTGTTGGGATTAATAGCTACCGTAATAGACTAGCATCCGCAGATTGTAGGGGCTGTGCTATTTACCTTTATTATTATCATCATCATCATCATCATCATCATCATAATCATTATTATTATTATTTGTATGTAGATATCTGAATAAATCCATAGCCCACCGATGAAAAAGGAAACAAGCAAATATTTATATCTCAAGATAAAACTCTTTGCTTGTCAAAACAGTGATGAATATTAATTTACATCGAATAAAATATCATAAACAATTCAGATGAAAATTCAGCTAAAAAACAGCAGTTACCTCTTGAATAGGTGTGAAGGAGTTATCAAATAAGAAAGGGCTTTTCAATTCCAAAAAGTAGGGGTACTATTTTCTGAGGGTAGAATTGATTATAATGTATTCACCAGGTCATAGAAAAGTCGGATGGGATGTGTTAATATTTCTAAGCTAATAGAATATACATGTACGGAAAGAGGAAGGAAGGATTGGAAAATCTGATACTCACAGGGACACATTGAGGAAAAGAGGGACAGACGAAAGCAACGCGTAACTCACTTGATGAGCTTAATTAAATGGATGGTAGAACAGGGTTTGGAATAAATAGCAAAAAGACAAAACTTATTAAGAGCTACAAGGAATAGGAAGATGTGGAGAGCTATTATTACGTCCTGAAGCGACTCGTCACATAAAAGAAGAAGAGTGAATGTCAGGTTATACAAAACTTTGGGGAAGTTTAACGTGCAAAATGGCTTTCTCAGAGAAAAAACCGTTTGAAAACGTTTTTTTTTTTTTCTAATTTCCTTCTAGAGTGACTTCGAGTGATATGTGTAACGTCTGAGTAGATAAAACGAATGCGTTAAGATATTGTTCCAAATCCCCGACATCTGATAGGGGTACTTTTGTCCAACACCATAAGAAGCTTAAGAAGCAACAATATTAACCGGAAAACTCGAGTCATATTCTTAAACAGTTTCATCAGACTAGACTCTTATAACGATGCTATACTCAGTCCAAAATTCTTCCTGTTTTACATGAATGAAATGTCTAAAATTATACTCCGATCATTTATAAATATCTATGCTTATAATCCAACGGTATGGGTTAGAACGATGCTATCCTCAGTCCAAAATTCTTCCTGTTTTACATGAATGAACTGTCTAAAATTATACTCCGATCATTTATAAATATCTATGTTTATAATCCAACGGTATGGGTTAGAACGTTCGCTTTCCGATCGTGAGACCTGGGTTCCAATCTCTCAACGGTCGGTTTGTCAAAAAGATGAATTATTGATGTTTATCCAACGATCCCACAGACCTGGGTTCCAATTTGGAAAAAGATGAATTATTGATGTTATCGATCCCACACATTTGGAAAGTGCCTGAAAACCCTACAATGAGTTCACCCAAGCCTTGTGAGTGAAATTAGGTAGCCGTCGGTGGCTGTGTCATCGCAACCGAGGCTAGTCCAGACTGTTGTTCACGTTAGATAACACGTTCTCCCCCAGAAACTGTAACTAAGGTCTGCTCAGCATAGTTCCAGTATAAGCTACAAGCGAGCTCTGTGGGTGTTGAACAAACACAAATGTTCCTATGCATATTTATGTTTGTGGGGATTACTAGCATCCTCGGATTGGAGTGGTTGTGCTATTTACGTTTTTTTTTAATCCATCGGCATATTGGGGGTGCGTTCAAATCCATAGGTGCCAACTGATCTCTCCTTTGACTCAGTTGTAACAACTCAGTCGGGGAAAAAGCTCGTACCTTGAAAGAAACAATGCAATTATTAATAAGAAAAGTTGAAATAAATGCATGCAACATTTCACAGCTCTAGCATCACACCTTCCTAGTTTGCCTATGATCTTTTCAGTCCATCCTCGTACCTGGGAAGAAACAATGCAATTATTAATAAGAAAAGTTAAAGTTAATGCATGCAAGATTTCATAGCTCTAGCGTCACTCCTTAATAGTCAGCCTATGGACTTTTCAGCCCACACTCATAAATATGTTTTTTTGAGAGCGGGGCATTTTTTTTAAGAAAAAAAATAAACGATGCAGTGTCCAATACACAAATATTATTACACAGCATATACAGGTTCTATCTTCTTTTCTTTTTTAAGGGGTCCCTTATATACGCATGCAAATAGATTAATGATTTATGTGGAAGACTGCGTATAAAAGTCTATAGTGTGTTCGGTATGTCTTTGCTGTTTTCGCGTTCACAGGAAGTTTGGAAAAAATAACGTATACGATTACATTGATTTCTCAAAATGGCAGCAAATTAAAACTATAGCGGTTATCAGTGCAAAAAGTGGAATCAGGGGCTCAAATTTAAGTTCCAACCTCTTCTACTGTGTGCACCACGCACTAATGCCCTTTGGAAAGCGAAGAATACATTTCTTCCAACCAGATAGAGATTAAATAGCGGAATAGGCTGATCTCTCTAGTCTTGGGTATTACTCTCTTAGGAAGAACAACTTTGAATTCAAAACCGAGACGTAAATAAGTGAAAAAAAAAACGAACCACTTCTTTCCCTAAGATGTGATAGTAGTTCGTAGATCATAAAGAAGAGGAAGCTGTGGCGAGCAATGATTCTCACCTCTTGGGATTGGTGGTATGTGGAAGGTGAGTGAGGTGCTGAAAATACAGGAAAAAAGGTTATAGGGCCAGGGGTGGGGACGGTCTTAGTGTTAAAAGATTTTGTGAATTAGGAACAGTGTGGGAACATAGTGAGATTGTCAATAAAAGTAAAATGAAAGAGAAAAAGAAAAAGAGAAAAAAAGAGAGAGTAAAGAAAAAGCACAAATAGGGATAAAGAATTCTTTCACGAAAATCATTGTTAGACAATTGGGGGAGGAGGTGCGGAAAAAAATAAACTGAAATAAAAATTTTAAAAAATAATACTAAAATACTAAAAAATAATGATAATATGAAAAGGGGGAGTGAAAAAACAACATACAAAAATGTATCTCCGGTGTTGTTTTTTTTCTGTTTTCTTTTTGAATTTGTAGGTTTGATGAATTAGACCGTACTTACGATTCCAATGGAATAAATTATGACCATGGAATATTAGTGTTTAAGCCTTTTTATATCCTTACTCTGTCCTGGACATTGAGTTCTACCTGGATTCTATCCTCTTGGAATTTTTTTATTCAAAAAATATACATGTATGCACCTATGTATATATATTTATATATTTTCCATATGTATGTGTATATTTACCACTAATATTATATATATATATATATATATATATATATATATATATATATATATATATATATATACTAGCTACTACAGTCCTTTAGGGACAATAATTAGTTGTTTGCAGTGGTGAGTAAATATCTTTAACTCATATCTATGTTGTCTTCTAGGGTTGAGTTAAGTGTTGTCAAAGTGAGACAAGTTCCTTTAGTTTATTTTCATTTTGTCCTTTTAGCGTTGTCAAGGTGAAGGCCAAAATACATGATTAGAAAAATGAGTTCACGTATGCTTCATATAGTTTATAAAATAGAGTAGATAAGTAAAACGAAAGTGTACCGATGAAATCAGTGCGAAAAACATTTATTAATATTAACCAGGTGGCCAAAATGAAGCACGGAGCCTGTGTTCTTCGTCATCGGGTGCGAGAAATAGACAGCGGGCCTATGGAAACTATCCCACATTAGTTATTGAGGCTGGGGTAGAGTCCGCTTATAGGTAGAATTGTTAGAAAAAAATCCGTTCCCTGTTTGATTTTCCGGTGTGTGCATGACACATGGCACAGTGGATAAAGGTGTTAGTTAGATTCAGTGACAGAACCCAAAGAGTGTGAGTTCAATACCCAGTTAAGGCAGTGGAGAACTAGGAGAAGGGAATTAACAGGAGATAACTGATAACAGACATCCATTAGACATAGCACGTGAAACTAGAACAGTCTATTCTAGCGAGCGAAATAAAGGGTTCAGTTCGACATTCCAACCACCTGAAGAAAGCCATTGCGTACAACGGTCGAATTGTTGTGATCAATATGGCAACAAAGACGAGTACGATAATCCGAACAATGTAAATAGTGGAATATTAATATATACATATTTTTAAAAGACCTGGCAGCCCTGACTGGTCGATTTCGGTCAACATTGCTTCGAGGTCTATAAAACAATTACAACATTTCTATCTTTTAACAGTTATAGCATTTCTATCTTTTAAATCCGCATTGAAAGTTTTACGCAGGCCCTTAACTGGTTTGTTTTTTAAAGACGGGGTAATGGTTCTTACAAACTTAAAACCGAACTTTTCTATCACAATCCCTCTATTGAATACTAAAGATCTCGACTTTGTCGATCTAAACTGCATTCTTGCACAAGCCATTATCTTTTCTAAACCCAGTAATATCCATCGGCATCCAGTGACAGTCGATATAGCAACTCTCAGGTCATCCATATGTGCACTGATCGGAGGTTGCCATACTCCGTTTCTCAATCTCGACACTCAACTTTTGCTGATTTTACCAACAATGATTGCGGTAAATAATATCACTGAGATTGTACATCTAATGATAATTCCCGCCTCTAGCGGATACTAATCAGAAGATATAAAATCGGAAGTTGTTTTTATGCTGAAATCATTGTAATAATCTTGTACAAAATTCCTTGCATAAACAGAAACATGGTATCTTCTAAGAGCTTCCTCGACTACTTTGGTATGGAACGGATCCATATGCATTAGCGAGGTGCAGCCACACTACGACAAGATTACCATTTCCTTCTTTAGCTTCTCTTAGAAGCTACGTTATCATGTCCATATACCCAGGCAACATGGGATTCCTGAAATCTTACCCTTATGTACTGTAGTATCTATATAATTGTTGACAACTAGATAATTCCAAAGAACGTTGGGACGGGATGCTGAAGAAGGTTTTGGTTTCTGTGTGTAGCATAGAAATCGTTCTGAACTTTTCAATTTCTTTAGAGTTTTCTTTTTAGTGATCCATACTGCATTGGCGAATCTCTACTGCCTTGCAATTCTACCTCTCCCCCAAATTGTTCTTAATATCTTTCAGAGGTGTATCTGAATATTCCAACCTCGCTTATAGACACTACAGGGTCGATCACTGGGTCCTGGGACCGAAGCTGATCTAGATGCCAATGTGATCTCCTTTAATTCTTTCAAGGTCGGTACCCTGAAGTCGAAAATTGATTCCGGTAGTGCAGAATGCATTATTGCATTATTTTCTCCTAGATTCTTTTATCTATCTTGATGACGAGGTGTCTTTTGTAATGAAGAATTTATTTCTTCGTCTGTACACTCAAGATTACCATTTCTTTTATCTCCAAGTAATCTCTTCGCAAAGCCAAATCGGTTTGAAATAAAGGCTGATCTTTTCCCAGACTTCTCTTTCGCACGCTTTCTGGGATTTTCTGCTCTACGAAGAGATTTAAGTTCATTCCTTAATGGGTCTCGGAGTTCCGAAAGAGGTGTTTTTTTCCACCTCATTTGCTTTTTGAGATTGTTACCTTAGGGATCTAAGCTCGAGTTTCTGCTGCTGCTCAGTTTTCCTTTCCCAACGGTTATTTCTGGGATTTTTCTTGTGTTCCTTGTGGACATAACCGAATCTTTCTGACGCGTAACTAATGATGATAGACGCCATTGTTTGTAATCTGCTGCCTGCGTCCCCTTTCAATATCGTTCGTAAAATATCGATTAAATCCCGATCGAACCGTTGCTATTCATTCTTCTGGTGCGTAGTCGGCCATTTAATCCGCTTTCTGGTTACCCTGTCCGGTTTTTCGAGTGACCGGCACATGGTGTGTCTCTTTTTGTCATGTTCCTCCTTCGCCTGACCAGTGCAAATACCTACGCGTTGTGTATGTCTCTCTCTCTCTCTCTCTCTCTCTCTCTCTATATATATATATATATATATATATATATATATATATATATATATATTTCTGGTCTGGCGGATTCCCTGCATTCCTTCCCAAAAATGCATTTCACGGTCGTAATCCAGTTATTACACTTGATCGAGACCCCTTCGACTGACCTATTGATAATCTCACTCTTCTTTCTCCCCCCCCCCCCTCGTGTCATCACTCGGGATCCCCTGGGGATATCTATTTCCTGAAGAACTTGTAGCTAACAACGGTTTCTTCTTAGCGGAAGATGCAAGTAGGGTGGGGTCAATCCAATTTTCCCAAGCTGCCGTCTTTCCGGGCTCTTAGCTGCCTCTCGAGTTTTCAACAAACCTATTCTTTGGTTTTCATCTAGTCTGTTTCTAGAGATCACTGAATTATTCTGGTTTCTATTTTGTGACATAAATCTGTTTGATATTTTGCCACACGTCATCAATGATTTTCAAATAATATATATATATATATATATATATATATATATATATATATATATATTGCATAGATAAAGCCTTTCGTAAGGAGTGAGCTGTATTCGTGGGAACAATTTTTATATTTCTTGAAGGCATGGTCTTCCAGGAATCCCTTCAATTAGTCTACTAGAATATTTTCTGACCAATCCGAGGGCTCCAACTACACCAGGAATTGTTGATGTTTCCATGTACTACATTTTTGAGATTTCGATTTCAAAATCCTTGTATTTTGATAGCTTTTTGAAGGTCTTTAAGGATATATTGCAGTCTACAGGGACTGCCATATCAATAAGAAGGCACTTTTTTGTTTGAGGTCTGTAATAACAATGTCTGGGATGTTAGTTTTGATTGTTCTGTCTGTAGGTATTGTGTAGTCCCATAAAATTATAACAGGTCCTATCTCCGTAACTGGGTCTGGTTTGTGTTCATACCAATTTCCATCATTTTCTTGTAGAAGTTGTAGATTTTCCAGTGCTGATATTGGCCCACTCTGTCATGTGGGGTTTTATATTAAGTGGGTGTCAATACCGTGCAACCTGATACAAGATGATCAATTGTTTCTGAATATTTATCACAGAAGCTGCATCTTGGGCTAATACAATATATTAGTATTTGAGCGTGATAATTTCTAGTTTATAAGCATTGGTCCTGTGCAAAAAGGATAAAACCTTAAGTTTCAGCTTTTAACGCTGCACTATGTAGCCACTGATGGTTATGGGGTTTGTCTACATTAGCTTGTTTGGTATAGACATGTATTGGGCATGAAGCGGTTTATTTTGCCATTGTTTCTGTATATAGCCGGTTACATTCGCTTTTGCCTTATTTATTTAAGTATTTTGCAGCTTCAGTTGGTGTATTGTGCTTTCCTGGTATTTCTACATCATTTTGAAACTTCATTTTGAACTTGTTGGCTACCTGTATTAAGGAATAAAGACGCTTACTACTTTCATGTTCTTTGACACATATTATCATCCAATCTTCTGTAGTTTTCAGGTATCTTTGAAGAACAATTTTTGTAGTTTTGTAGGACAGTTTTAGTTGAACTAATCCTCTACCTGCTTCAGGTCTGGGCATATAACAGACGATCAAAATCAGCTTTGGGATGATGCATACGGTAGCAAATGAGAAGCTTTCTCCTTTTGATGTCCATTCGCTATGGTCCACTTAAAAGTTGTTAAAGCTGTATTGCACCACAGTGACAGTCAAGGTGTTTATGGCTCATATTCTGTTTTTTGAATTCACCTCGGTATTCAGTACTAGACGCATACGCCTATTGTACTTCTTTCTTACCTTCTCCTTCATTTGTGTATGTTATACACCATCTCTTTCGCTAATTCCTAGGTACTTATAGGCTTCATCTTGTTCCAGTTCCCTAATCTTTATGACAAAGTCTAAATCTGTTGAGAGTGTTTCTGCAATTCTCCCTTTCTTGAATGTTACTATACCTATGTTGTCACTGAAACATTTTGCAATATTGAGGAGGCCTTTCAATACATTGTCGTATTTATTATTATTATTATTATTATTATTATTATTATTATATAAATATAGACAGCTAACCATACATATATAAATTGATAGATATGAAGATGAACGTTTTATTAGTAGTAGTAGTAGTAGCAGTATTAGTATTTGTATTCTTTTATTATTATTATATAAATATAGACAGCTAAGCATAGATGGATAAATATATAAATATGAATAGATGACTGTTTTTATTATTATTGTTATTATTATTATTATTATTTTTATATAAACATAGACAGAGATATGAAAAGATGAACGTTTTTATTATTATTATTATTATTATTATTATTATTATTATTATTATTATTGGAAAATGAAAGAAATTGGTATGAACACCACACAGACCCGGTTACGGAGATAGGACTTGTTACAATTTTATATAAATAGAGACAGCTAACAATAGATAGATAGATAGATAGATAGATAGATAGATAGATAGATAGATAGATAGATAAGCGTTTCGATACGAAACTCTTGAGTCGGCTAACCAGATAAGACACTTGAACCTTTCTTATTTATTGAATACTACGGTGGAGTAATGGATAGCGGCTCGGATTGAGGAATCGGACAGCCGAGTTCGAATTCCAGTCGATTACATTTACTTACGTGCTAATACTCTTGGGAAAGGTATGAATCCTGTTCTTCTCCCAGCAATGGGTAAATAGGTAGTTCTGTAGGCTTTGATGGCAACTGGTCTACCGCAGAAAGAAATGTGGGAAAACATCTGCTTCGTCAGTCATGCATCGAAAGATACATGATCGCCTATGTGTGTATTACGCATGTCACATAACTGACTGATAATTCTCATTCTCTATTGAGATCTTTTTTGGCTTTTATTCTGTTAGACTGAAAAACAAGTTAAATGCTCAGTCGTACCATCATTATTATTAGTAGTAGTAGTATTTAGTATTAATGTTATTGTTATCATATGTGTACAGAAAGATAGAAATAGATGGATAGATTTGAACAGTTTTAGCTATAAAGACCGGATATTAATAGACTATCTTTGATATTAATCATTTGCTGTTATTGACACTCATCCATCTAAAACAATAAATAAATCACTTGTAATAAAATGGATACAAGTATGCCAACTTTGACTTGTTTATTTTTGTTCATTTTTGTTCTTCTTTTAATTCTGTCATTGACTGAACAAAAATAACGCTTTTCTTACTTAGGTGCATTTTGTTTTAACCTCCAGAAACAGAAATGTTTGCTTCACCGAGTTCCTCGTACGATTTCTACATCTCCAATAATTGGATAAATAGCCAATATTTTTATGGGAAATGGTCGATGTTACGGTCTTCATTTCTCCAACATGGAATAGTGTCTTAATGTTATATATAGTTATGCCTTGAAATACAAGCGTACCGACATACGAGCTTTTGACATACGAGCCGGAGTTCGGTCAATATTTGACTTGAGATACGAGCTGAAGTTTGAGATACGAGCGTGTTTCCGTTTTAGTTGGTGCTGCGAACGCCCAGCTTCAGTTGTATTTCCACTCTCAGTACACACGTTCACCTATCCTTGGAAATATCTGTTATGTGTTGCACCTTTTTTGCCGATATTTTGCAAAATTCCTTTAGTAACACCATGGGTCCGTAGAGAGGAAGTGTAAAGACCAATGGTGAAAAACCGAAACGTATGATCTCGCTTGAGGTTAAGTGCGAAATTATATTAAAAAAAAACAAAAAAAAAAAACATGTGAAAGTCGAGTGAGTAATGCATTTGAGACATTATAAGCGTTCTACATCGACGATAAATAAAATTATAAAATTAAAACAATGTTAAAAAATTAGTTATAGTAATGGATAAAATGTAAATGTTTAAAAAAATTAAATCGGTATCGTAGACTTGGCTATCCGTTGCTAGGCTAGGTTAGCAGTTGCTAGGCTAGCTGTTGTTGTCTCTTTTCTATCTCCTCCACCAGTTGACCTATGACCTGTGTGAACTTCATGGTTTAGTAAAGTTTATTTTTTTTACAATTCGTTTTTTGTCTCTTATTTTATTGTCTGTAAACTACATTTCTTGTTTATTCACACGTTTCTGCTTGTAAGAAATCCACAAATGCAAAAATAGGAGTGAGTTTTAGGAAAATTATGTTGATTTTTAAGGGTCTGGAACGAATCGGAAATATTCCCATTAACTCACTGGGGAAAATTGATTTGAGATACGAGCTCGGTCATGGAACGAATTAAACTCGTATCTCGAGCCATGATTGTATAGTGATTTTCTAAGCCCGGCTTAGATGTGGCACAAGGCCGAAAGCATGGGGCACCCAGTGAGGATCGAACTCACTACTCAGTCGTAATTGATCTAGCAAGACAAGCTTTCTAACTATTACACCACGCCGAGGTGCCCAAGCAATGTCTGTATATGACGGCTTTGGCTGAGGAGAGGCTTATTCAACATTTGATAAATTTACGGCAATACACACTTAACGGTTTTAGGCAGTTTTGATCAACATTTCTTTTCATGGTTAGCCGTAAGGAGTTGTAAATATCGGACTATCTTACACTTAAGTAAAATAATAACAATGATAATATTTATTAAGAATTTATTTTAGAAAATATAAAGTTTTTCGGAAATATTGTTGACAATTATGTATTTAGTTATATAACAAATAAATAAAAATAATATAATTTTGATGCTATATTCGACTTGTTGGAAGGTATTTTTTTATTTTCTTCTTTGTTATTGACAACATTTTAGAATATTTGGCTGCAATGCTAAGTTTTTAAGTTGAAACTTTTTTTAAAAAAGAAAAATATGTAATGATTGCTTATTCAATGATTACTTATATATATATATATACATAAGTAATCATATATATATATATATATATATATATATATATATATATAATAATAATAATAATAATAATAATAATAATAATAAATGCGAATGGCGGTGTCTCGCAATGTCACACTTTTTCAATTTACTCCTACAGGCCATAGCCTAAAATATTATATCATTTTGGAATCAGGCTGACCCTGTGAACAAAGTAAAAACATTCCAGGTCGGATCCAGACCCGCCAACCTGAAATTTTGAATTCCAAATTTTCCATTACTGCGATTGTTTTCGGCGATTTTTTACGTAATTTTTTGCGACGAATTTTTTTGTACGATAACAATTTTTATAACTTGGAAATAAATTCGAGAATAATCGAAATTAATTGTGAAATCCAACGAAAGTCACCTATGAAATAAAAAAAATTATTCGTACGGAAAGTAAATACCTACGTACATCAAATTGTCTTTAAATTAAGTGGCAACAGAATAATTATCGTTGAACTTTTAAAAGGTATGATTAAATATTAATATAATACTTAAATGCAGCGATCAATTTTGAGTTCTTCTGTAATTTATTATTGCATATCGCATCTAGTCCTCCCTATCAATTGTGACGAAGGCCCAATCAAGAACCCTCAGCATTAAATGTTAGTATACTCTGATCAAAGGAGAAAACAGTTCACTATGACGAAAATGTCTAGAGAGTGCGTTGATCGCGATGTTGTCCACAGAAAATTTGCACTCGGGCTCGTACAACATTTCATTATTGCTGGCAGATTTTCTTTTATCAGAGTAGGATATCTATTAACAAAAATGATGAAAGCGAAAAGAAAAAGACTCTGAATGAAATCGTTTAGATTATGAAAATAAAATAGAATTACCCCCCACCCCATTTTTTTCGCTTTTGCTTCTTGGGAACTTTTAACGTCGGAGTTCGATACATCTTACGAAATAATGTAAGAATCTGTATCTACCCATGAGGAAATTGTCGAGGTTTTATATGCAAACAAGTTCGTGTCATGACCCATATTAAAAAGTATTTTTTTCCGGTGAATTTGAATTTAACTTAGAACACATTCGATTGGTTAATCACGTGAAAGCTCACAAACCTATTTTTAAAAAGTATTCTGCTTTTGAAATTAAATTAATCTTTCACTCACCAGCAGCTTAACATCGTCTGAAGAGACATATTTATGGTGTTGAAACATAATTGTAATTGTGTGGCGATTTTTACCATGTTTTAATATCTTAAAATAAATAATAAGGACGCATACACACACACACACACACACACACACACACACACACACACACACACACACATATATATATATATATATATATATATATATATATATATATATATATATATATATATATTTGTAAGCCTAGTCGAGTTTCATTGTTTTTTATTTATTTTTTTTTTTTTACGGATGAGCGGGTTGAAAGCAAAAGAGGGTGCATGAAGCCCTACTTCACTTAAATAACGTGACACTGTCTGCCGAGACATTTCATTCCAAATCCTTCGATTGGCTGGCGCGTAATTCTATAGGAGAACTAGAAGTTCTACCGGGATTTATTATTGATGTGCACAATTATACCAAGATGCTCAGATGACACAGTGATTAAGGCAAACACTGAAAGAAAACCGTAGGAACGCTTAGAGAAGGTAAATAATGAAAGCCAGAAGAAAGGACTAATTATCAATTATAAGAAGGCAAGTGTCCGGTAAGTTCCCAGCCATCAATTCACCGCGATAAAAGTTTACCGCATTGAAAGGTAACCGCGAGGAAAGATCATGCGTTTTAGTTTAATTAATTTAGTTTTAGTTTAATAATGTAATCTTCGGTTTCCAATAAAGGATATCAAAATGTTTACTACATTCTTCTTCATGTGCCTCAGTACATAGACGATAATGGCTCTCCACAACTTCCTATCCCTTGTGGCTCTTAATAAATTTCTCTTTCTGTTATTTCTCTTAAAGCCTGTTCCGTCACCCATTTACTCAAGCTCACTATGTCATTCGCTATTGTCCTTTATCCCTCTTGTCTTCAATCTGTCCTGTGAGTATCAGATTTCCCAAGCCCTCTTTCCTCATTATGTTTCCTAGAAACCTCAATTGTCTCTTCCTGATGTTAAGTCTATGCTTCCTTTTTTTTCATTTTCTCTAAAACTTTATTATTGTTCACTTCTTCGGTCCATAGTATCCTCAACATCCTTCTGTAGAACCACATTTCTGTCGCTTCACGTTTCGTCTTCATCTCAGAGGAGATTATCCAATATTTGCTGCCATACAGTAGGACAAATATTACGTAGCATTTTTTCACTTTTCCATGTTTCTAGCGAAGTTTTTCTCATTTCTTAATACTCTGCTTAATTTTTTAAAGGTATCTTTCACTATCCTACTATGTCTTCGGATTTCTGTGTCACATTTTCCGTCCTTTGTTAAACATTTGAGTCCTGCGTTCCCGAGCACCTGAGTCAAAATTCGCAAATAATTGGTTTGTAATGTTTCACGGTAGATATAAAAATAGAACAACCAATAACAAAACACGGCGCAAGTATTTACCCATCGTTCAACCGGTGGCTGGCATTACGTCATTTTTTCTCTACCACCGTTCAACCGGTGGTTGGACATTACATCATTTTTCTCTACACCTGTTTAACCTGTGGCTACGCATTAAATCATTTTTATCGATGTAATATCGATACAGTGTCAAATCTTTCACTTTTACAAAGTAATATATTTAGCCACCCCCACGAGGGTTACATATGGCTCAAGGCCGGATTTAACATGGGATTTCCGAGCCCGTAGGCTCGGCCAAAAATATTCCCTCTTTGAACCCGCATCTTCGCCCGAAAGCAGAGAGTTAGACTGTTACTTACCCCGGAGGCAAGTTTACTTACCCCGGAGGCAAGTTGATTTTAACAAAGTTATTGAACTTATTCACTTATTTACAAATATCATCTTTGAAACAAGTACTGATATTTGGTAATTGATATTTGCATATATTTTTAATTTTCTGATTTTTAAAATGTTTTTTGTATACGTTTTTCGGGACCACATGCACAAACCTTTGAGTTTAATATTCATTATCTTTGTTTATTTTTGTTTTTTACCGTGAGGTTCACTCTGGACAAGGCAGGGGAGCCACTCGAGGTAGAAGGTTACAGAGTAAGAGGCACAATTTATGCGGATATGTGGGGAAGATAACGGTTAATCTTAGACTTGAAAAGGTTAAGATTAGTGATCAGTGTAGTGATTAGTGTAGTGATCAGGGCAGCATCCTCTTGGAAGTCGGTTCCACAGAGCAGTGGTTTGTGGGAAGAATCTACTTGAGTGGAACTTACATCTCACCAATGGAATACAAAGGGAGTCAGGGTGGTTCGCCACAATGTGCGTACCATGGCGGGTCATAGCCGTGAAGCTTGAACAGGTAGAACTAAAGAATGTAGTTCGTCTGGGTACTTTCCACAGAAGTCACGATAGAGCAATGAGAGACTCACTACATCTCGTGTGTCAGAAAGGGGTTGTGGGATGGAAAATAATTCGTCACCCACAAGGACGTGGAGACGCTTTTTGAGTCTATCGAGAGTGGAAAGTGAGGTCTGGCCAACTCCTGTCCAAATACCGTAATTCTCCATGTATATTACGCTTTTTGTCTAAAAAAAAAAAAATAAGCAAAATCAGGGGTACGTATTATGCACAGCTATAAGAAATCTTTTAAAAATTGCCGTAAAATAAAATAAGAATTATCATAAAACTGAATTAGAATAACATAATTCTAGGTTTAAAACCCTTTTTTTTAAAATTAAGAGTAGGAAACGCTGGCCGTGATGAAATTTGAGAGGTACAATTTATAGGGTTTGATTACCAAACAAGGTGAGGACAAGCATTTTCGCACATTTTCAGCACAATTTTAGGTGTCGGTATTATGGATGAACATATATTATACATGGGAAATTAAGGTATGACATCAGTACTCAATTTTGCGTCTGATCAGGCTCTTGTAAATGTAGAAGACAGCAGGAGGTGTCAGGTACTTCCTAGAACGGTAAGGGAACCAAACATTTTCCTGCAGCTAAAGCGAAAGATTAAGAATATAAATGGTTTTCGAATTTTTCCAGATTTGATCGTTATTATTAAATTGGTAAAATTGCTTAAAAAGGAAAGAAAGATAAAATTACAGAACAAAATGTCTTAACCCCAAGAAAGTATATCCTTCTTCTATGTGCCGTGTCTCTTCAGGGCGTGGTCGATCATGGCTCTCCACAACTTCCTATCCTACGTACCTCCTAACATCGTCCATTCCACCATGCTGTCAAGTAGTTTACAAGTTCACTGCTATCAATAAACCACAGTAAGGTTCACCGCCATCAGATAACCGTGAGGAAAGTTCACCGCGAAGACGGTTCACCTCGAGAAAAGTTCACCGTAAGTAAAGTTTACAACACGGAAAATTCAGCGTATAAATTCATTAAATTTTATAATCAATATACGGAGTGTAGCGGCAAAATTGTCCAAATTGTGTAACAGCATAGGATAATTGTCCATCCCACAAAATATTTTTTATAAAAAAACCCACTAAACTGATTTTATTTTTTACAGGTTTTAGATAAGACATTTAGTCATCTTGACACCAATTGTCGCAAGAATCAATGAAAAAACCCTTTGAGTTATTCATCTAGAAATAGAACAGGTTAATATTATTTTGTGTCAGCCCCACTGCATCTTCCTAACTGAGCAATGGTGAGAGGAAAAAGATTATTCAGGCTTTCAGTAATGTTACCAACATTCATACTCTGGCTTCCATCTTCAAAATCCATTCAAGAACTAAAAAGAGAATGGTGAATATGTTTTAAAAAGAGGGAACAGTAGAGATGGAATCTCGATTAGGAGGTCACAACAGAAAGAGAGATCATCCTTTAAATTTAGAGCTACATACACTCTTATTGCTCAAAGTAGAGTTCAATAGTGTTATAAAAATTCCGAAGAATTCCAGTAAGATATCTTTAATCATTTCTAAGATATAACGCTTCAAATCTTAATCTAACAATTGAACATTTTTGCTGTAACAAGATTTTGTTACAAATTTTCACACACACACACACACATATATATATATATATATATATATATATATATATATATATATATATATACTTATACTTGATGAAAATAATTATACATACTGTAAGGCATTCTAATACATTTAATTGTTCTTAAAAGAAATATAGTATATTAAAAATTAAAAATTAAAAGTGAAAATATTTCAAATCGTAGTTAAATAAAAAAATTCTAACCTAAACACCCCCCAAAATCTTTAAATATACAAATAGGAAAAAAAATGCCGTAAAATTTTGCCGTTAACAATAAAATTTTAAAAAATCCAGACGACATGCATTTAACGGATGTTAGATTTCATTAAAAATACATCCCTACCCCTACCAAAACGTAACTAATACATCAAAATACAGACATACTGAATACGCAGACACCCCTTGTCTAGTGGAAGTGGATTTATCTGTAACCATGGAAACGTGAATTATGATTTTAGCTCTGTCTTTAAAACCCAGTAATTTTAAAAGTTACTCCAAAATTCGCTTTAGGAGGAAATGGAACTAATGTCTTTAATTTACTTACAAAATTAAATTCGGAGTTTTTAGCTTCCATTTTTGAAACATGGTTAGAACTGTGTAGCGAAAAAGAACATATTTTAAAACATATAATTCAAAATAATATATATATATATATATATATATATATATATATATATATATATATATATATATATATATATGTGTGTAATCTGAGTCTAGAAATTTTCATGGATAGCTAAACCAGTTGAAATGAGCATCACGGAAGAAAAAAAAATCAACTGCAACCAAACCAAAACTAAAAAGCAAAAAGTTTTGCGATTGGAGGCATGACGTCATTATTTACGGAACACGCAGCATCACTTTTTGATAGTTCATGTCAGTTTCTGCAAGCTGTATTTGAATTTATACTTTCATTTCATCATCTTTTTTATGTATCGAGTCCCTTCAGGACATATGCGAACATGACACTCCACAACATCGTGTCCATCGTATCTGTCAATAAATTTGATTAGTTCGTTCTCTCTCCTAAATCTTGTTTTGCCATTCATTTACTCGAGCTCGCTATTAGGTCATGCGTTATTTTCTACATTATCACTTTTTTTAAGCCTGTTATGTTTCAGATTTTCGAAACTCTCTTTCCTCATTATTTGCCCCAGAAATTTCAATTGTCCCTTCATGATGTTAAGTATAAGTGTACTTTTTGTTTCCATTTTCTCTAAAACTTCGTCGTTTTCACATGTTTGGTCCATGGTATTCCCAGCCTCCTCCCGTGGAACATATTTCTCTTGCTTTAAGTCACTTCTTCATTTTTGAGGAGATTGTCCAGTCTTGACTGCCATATAGGAGAACTTATATCACGTAACAATTCAATACACTTTTACAGAATTTACTTACGTTGAAAAGGTAAAATAAGGCGAAAGAAAAAACTGTGTTAGCAACCATTTATTTTAGAAGGAGAAACAAATGAATGCGAAACTTTTTTGAAAATGGGGATGTAGCAAAAAAAGTCAATGTCGTGTACGGATTCATGTAGTTGATAAAATAGTTAATGTTTTGAATAAGTTTAATCATATCGCTAACGCGGAAAAAGTTGAAGTGGAAAACATTTGTGAAAACATTCTTACGCATTTGAAAGAAACAAGACGTACGCCTCATGTTATACTATCTTCTGCTCTTAAAGAATGCAGTCAGGCTTCGGGAGGTAAATTTACAATTATTATTAATCTAAAAATAACAATGCTAACCTGATCAGACACCATTTTTGTCAATGGTATCACAAAATTATGAAGCGATGAAGAATTCTTATACTTTTCATTAAATATCTGGGAAGCGTTTTAGCCTTTTAAACCTTGACAACCGCTTTACCAGTGGTGGAAAAAATGGCATAATGCCCAGCCACCGGTTGAACGATGGTAAAGAAAAATGACATAATTCCCAGCTACAGGTTGAATAGGTGTATAGAAAAATGACTTAATGCCCAGCCACCGATTGAACGGAAGTAGAAAAATGACGTAATGCCCAGCCGCCG
The DNA here is from genome assembly GCA_903632075.3 of Acanthosepion pharaonis. Taxonomy (NCBI): domain Eukaryota; kingdom Metazoa; phylum Mollusca; class Cephalopoda; order Sepiida; family Sepiidae; genus Acanthosepion; species Acanthosepion pharaonis. Next base: position 755,449 of record CAHIKZ030000375.1, on the reverse strand, counting down.
GTTGAACGGTGGTAGAAAAAATGATGTAACGTCTAGCTACAGGTTGAACAGGGGTAGAGAAAAATGACTTAATGCCCAGCCACCGGTTGAAAAGTGGTAGTGAAAAATGACGTAATACCCAGCCTCCGGTTGAACGGTGGTAGAAAAAATGACTTAATGCCCAGCTACCGGTTAAGTGGTGGTAGAGAATAATTGCATAATGCCCATAATATATCTCGCTGGATCAATTACGACTGAATAGTGAGTTCGATCCTCACTGTGTCTCATACTTTCGGCCTTGTGCCACATCTTAGATACGCTTAGAAAATTACCATATACTACAAACATGGTCAAAATCCGTCTAAAAATAATCTTTCAATAGCCATACATCTACCTGAGGAAGTTGTAGAACCGAGATGTATAATGAACACGTTTTTTCGATGGATCGCTGTAGGGTATTGTCTGTTCAGAAAGACAATAAATGTTGATGGGTCTTCCTAGGTGTTACCGAATCCTTTACGACGTGCTGTCAGCACAGGTGGCTGTTCGAAGACACGACATCTTAATGTCCCTGAGTAAGTATTATCCATTAAATTACAGTCTCGATCTTCAACCATCAATCATGACAGACAACGACCCTTCCAATTCTAGTGGGCAAGAATGCACCTTCATTTTTATGGTGTGTGGAAAGCACTCAATTCACTTGGTAGGTAAGGAAACGTTCGTTCGATTTAGCAACTTTAAACAAAAGACAAGCGTTGTTTTCGACACCGATTTTCTTTTCTTCATTTTTTTAATATAATAAAGGCGCCAAACATGACGAAAACGAAATTGTATCATCTAAATGTTTATGTTATTTTTAAGAGGAACGACCAAAGTATTTTGGGGGTATTTTTTTCCATTTTTTAATCGTTCCTAGCACGTCCAAAATTTTCGTTAAAAATCTTGTTTTTTTTTGAGTCAGCAAAATTGACCATTTTTTTCCATTTTATAAAAAAAATTGGAAATCTCACTTTGAAATTCTTTTAAATATCAATTATCATTTTTTCAAAACTTATTTTAAGAAAATCAGAAATTATGATGTTTATTTAAAATATTTTGAACCAAGCTTAACTTAGCTTTTGCGTCAAAAGATGTAATTTGCAAATAAATAAAGCAGGTCAAAAACTTTCGCGTCATTTGACAGGTTATGAATTGGCGTCTTTTTCATCTTGCTATACTCTTTTTGGGGGAATCTCTTGGAGATACCCCTCTCTCTCTCTCTCTCTCTCTCTCTCTCTCTCTCTCTCTCTATCTATCTATCTATATATATATATATATATATATATATATATACATATATATTGGGAAAAATGCGGTTATGGTGCTTTAAGTTTGTATTGGTTAGGCAAAACATTAGTTTCGGGTTAAGATTAAATTACAAAAAAAAAAAGAAAAACATTGTGAGTTTTTTCAGCTCAAACTTTATTTTTAAAATACCGTTTAATTCGAGAATCATCCGGCATCTTCCTAATATGTAATTTAGCCTTCTCAACAATATGGACTCTTGTTGCCATAGCCGAGCTGTTGCCGCCCAATTCTCAGGATCAAATCTTCAAAAGTATTTACGCGGCCTTGAAGCTGATGAATTATTTTCCGTCGTATAACAATTTCCCACAGCCACAGCCACGCAAGCCTGTCGCTACTGTACTGCTATTTCCATGGAAAATGCTATAACGGCCTACACACCCTCGTTCCACCAGTTCAGACCCGCCATACTATATACACATGGACGATACATCCCAATTCTCTTCATAATACCATTGATAAGAAGCTAATTCTATTTGGATAGCTTCCTCCTATGGGCGGATGTTTGAACAAACTCCTGAGAGGATGCTTCCCTGACCACTACCGCCTTGATCTCTTCAAATCTAGGGTGAACATTCTTTTTTCCTACATATCCCCATAATCTACAATTTTTACACCCATAAACAATCCCATTCAGTATCCCTTTATCTTGACTGGTTCTTGGGCCTTTTAGTGGGTGAAAAATCGTAAAATTTTAAAAAATAATTTGTTTCGATATATTTTATACACTCTCAAAGAATTGAAACTTATTGGCATTAAGATATTGCTATAAAAATCAAAATAAATGGTTATTCTAGAATTCAATGGATCGTTAAGATGGCGAATAATTGAAGCGTCGCTAAATAGTATTTAAGTTTTAAACTAATCACCAAAAAAACAGTTTAAATTATCCCAACCGAATATTATGATATTCCTCTTAAATATTTCCCTTCGCTTTGATTGGTCTAAATTGAAGAAGTACATTTTCGAATATAATTAGTTGTTTCTCCGGCAGAATCATATCGTCCCAGATTTCTTTCCAGTCAAATAGATACAAAGCATCACATTACCGGACTGAAGCCCAAACTTTACATCGGTTCCCGGTGGTTTATTTAGCTTGGGCCACATTGTGATTAATTATCCACATTTCATCCGACATTTTCTTATCGTCTAATTAATACGTCATTTTTTAATTACTTTATTTATTTATTTATTGGGTGGGGGTGGGGATAAAGAAACTAATTCATTGAGGATTTGTCCCAATGTTTCTTTTATCAACAACATTCGGTAATTCGGGGAAGTAAATAAATAAAAATGTGTTTGCTGAACCTGGAGTTACGCTCTAATTCTGTAACAGCGCGTGCACATGCTCACGCGAACATACCGCATATATATATATATATATATATACACATACACTTGGTGATTGCCGTATCTTACTCAGATGAGAGCCGCTTCCTCACCCTTCGCATCATTTCCAATGGCTTCAGTATCGATGACACTTGGGACCAGCATTTGATTCCATATGTATCAGGCATATATGACAGATAAACTCTGTATTCTTGATTGGATTCATTGGATCTGCAGGGTCTAAAACTCCCCTGGGCACCACCAAGTGGCTTCTCAGTTCTGATGATAATCTGCAAACTTTGTTACAAACAACACAAGTATTTTAGGCTAAACGATTAGGTATGTTGGCATAGTTGGTTTGTTTCTATACCTTTTCAACTTCAAAATAATAATAATCAACTTCAAAATGAACTTATTTTCAGGTAAATTTCTTAGGAACGTTTATATTTTTTTATCTCTTTTAAGTAAAAATAAAAGAATAAATATTAAATTTATTAGTATTATATTAATTCTCAATTTGAAGTTGATTAATCCAATTTGGAGTTGATTATTTCTCATTTTGAAGTTGTTTTCCAATTTGAAGTTGATTAATCCATTTTGAAGTTGATTGATCCATTTTGAAGTTGATTAATCCATTTTGGAGTTGATTAATTTTTTTTACTTGAAAATAAGTCCATTTTGAAGTTGATTATTATCATTTTGAAGTTGAAAAGGTATAGTTGCTATGATGTCAATTCAGATGGTTTACATCACCTGCCCTCCACAACAGCATGCGCTAACACAAACCACATTTACAAGACTGCACATTAGCTGGCAAATCAGAGTGAGTGCCTCTCATATATACATGCATATGTTAGGTAAATGTATGGCAAAGCGGAAAAGAGTTTGTGTTACGTTTTTCGTTCTTACCACTCTGCCATTGCGACTACAAAACTACTGAAGAAAAGTGCATTAACAAAGAAGCATTTTTTATCAGCAAATTTAAACCAAAACTTAATTTATTACATCAACCAGATGATATTATAGTTACCTCGCCATAAGCGATAGATAAAACCAACTGCGCCTCTTAATTTTTTTCTTTTATTCTGGACTTAAGCGACTACACGTATTTCGAAAAGCTAAGAGCGAAACATGTAACTGAAACAATTTTAATAATTCTCTGTAAACATGTATTATAAATATTGCATATAAATATATTAAAATGTTAGGTGCATTTCCAAATATTATTATTATTTTCTGTATACAGTAAGTTTTTTATAGAGACCTATCTAATAATTTCGGTTTATATATATCTATATATATATATATATATATATATATATATATATTATCCCTCACAGCTAGCACGACCCAGAGATTTATGCAAAACGCAATCTTCAGGTGCTGAGTATGGACTGACCGTTACGTAAGTTGAATTTAAAAAATATATCTGTTTACCACAATGCTGACACAGTTAAATATTGTATATATATTGGGATCATTGATTTTTTTTTTTTTAAATATGTCCCTTTAAAAAACTAAAAAAAATTTCTAAAAATTATATTTCTCAAAATATATTTGCCAATTAAAATAACCTGGATTAGCATATGAACTTAAAAGATAGAGGGCTCTTAAATCATGAGATATAATAATGTTGATCTATGCGTTTAAGTAGATATTTATTTTTATGCCTACATGTAACCATGAGTTCATTTCTCTTGTTTAATAATACCGGTTTAAGTAATTTAAGATAATCATTTTCTCAACGAAACATAGATTACATTTATTCCCTTTACCGTTGTAAAATTTACCTCTTGCTATAATATTCCAATCAGTTAAAGGGGAGTTGCCGGTATCTATCAATTGCCATAAATAATTAGAGAGCAGTGCTGTTTCAGTATTTAATATTTGCCAAAGTCATTCGATGATGGTAGAAATGAAACTAACATGAATTTTCAGTAGAACCAAAATAAAATCTAACATCGCTACCGGAAGGTATGCTCGCTCGATATACAATATTGTCGGTCATACATTTACCGTTTAATGGACAGATCGTTTTCTTTCGAGAGTTGCATTTATGTTTTCTTGGAAATATGTTTATTTAATATGATGTTGTTTTATATATATATATATATATATATATATATATATGTATATATATAATAGTTCTGCTGTATAACTTCGATCACTGTTTTATTAACACCCGTAATTTATGTACAATATATTTTTTTCTAAAAAAACACATTACAACCAAAAACGTTTGCGGCACCTCTCTTCGCTTCTTTTTTAATATACATACTTTTCTCTCGTTGGAACCACTACAACCTCTTTATTTTATATATATATATATATATATATATATATATATATATATATATATATATATATATATATATATGCGAGAATGCAGAGCAACTTAAAACATAAAATATTTTGAAAGCCAGTTTTTGTGGCTCTCCCCAACCTCCTATCTCTTGAGGGTTTCAGCAAATATGTACCTTTTTACCACCCCTCCTATATTCGCCCTGCCATCTATTCAAACAATCTCGTCAGGTCTTCCATTGTCACTTTTGCCTTCGATATATCCTGTGAGTCTCAAACACTGAAGTACATTGGTTTTCCAAATATATATATATATATATATATATATATATATATATATATATATATATATGTGTGTGTGTGTGTGTGTGTGTGTGTGTGTGTAAAATATGAATCTCAGTGTCACTGTGTCACACTTTTTTTTAATTTTACTCCCAGAGGACGTAGACTAACATATAACATTTTGGAATCAGGCCGACTCCGTGAACAAATTAAAATTAAGCTGCAATCCTGAAATTTACGATTCCCAAGTTTTCATTACTGCCATTGTTTTTGGCGATTTTTACGTGACGAATTTTTTTTTTTTGTATGATAACAATTTTTATAAACTGGAAATAAGTTCGGGAATAATCGAAATTAATTGTGAAATCTAGCGAAAGTCACCCATGAAATAAAAATAATTGTTTGTACGAAAAGTAAGGACCTACGTACATCAAACTGTCTTTAAATTAAATGCCACTAGAAGAATTATCGTTGAACTTTTAAAAGTTAAGATTGAATATTAATGCAATACTTAAATGCAGCGATCAATTTTGTGTTCGTCTGTACTTTATTGTTGCTTATCGCATCTCCTCCTCCCTACCTATTGTGATGCAGGTCCAATCAAGTGTACTTAGCAGGAGCTAGCTTAAATGCTTTTAAGCAAGAATATATATATATATATATATATATATATATATATATATATATATATATATATATATATATATTGTGTTCGTAGGTACTTTATTGTTGCTATCGCATCTACTCATCCCTACCTATTGTGAAGAAGGTTAAATCAAGCGTACTTTAGCAGGAGCTAGCTTAAATGCTTTTAAGCTATATATATATATATATATATATATATATATATATTTTTCATTAAGTTTACTTCGATTTTTATTTTATCACTTTTATTATTATTATTTGTGCCCCCCAATTTACTGTGGATGATCTTGCGGCCATATAGGACGATAGTCGTATTTACACCTTTTAAAACAACGTCGTGGCGACTAAATGTATTGGAAATAGTTGATGAGATATCTGGTGACCCAGTCGCTTGATCGAACTCCATTAGATTTTGGGCGGAGTACAAATCAAAACACTTGTCTACCCATCAAAACTTCACCCTTGTATGAACTTAAGGTCAGAAAAGGAAACCCTGTCCAAGCAATATTGATTAATCAATTAAGTGATTTGTTCAAGGAAATGGAGAATTGGCTTGGAAGCTGTAGCGAAATAAAAATGCAAAAAACTTTCGATGTTCTGCCATCACTTAATACGATTCAGAAAGAATAATGATGACACATATAGCACAAAGGAAACGAACTCTCCTATACCGTATCTACTCGAGTACAAGGCGAGATTTTATGATCATTTTTTTCTGCAAAAATAGCAGTCGCACTATAAACAGGTTAAAAGAGGTTAAAAATTATAAAAGTAAGGAAAAGACTGCGATAGATAGATAGATAGATAGATAGATAGATAGATAGATAGATAGATAGATAGATAGATAGATAAAAGTTAAAGACACGCAGAAATTATACCTAAGAAGATAGATCCTGAAACTGTCAGAATAGATAGATAGATAGATAGATAGATAGATAGATAGATATGAAGAGATTCAGATATTTACTCGGCATAGATAGATAGATAGATAGATAGATAGATAAGGAAAAGAGATAGATATATAGAGAGAGGAGGGGAAGAGAGATAGATAAGGAAAAGGCTGAGATAGATAGATAGATAGATAGATAGATAGATAGTGACCGGTTGCATTATATACACAGATATTTTTTTCTGGAGTATTTAGAACTCATGCAAAACATTCAAGCGTCGCACTATAAATCAACTCGACTTATACATGAATATACACGGTATCGATGTTATAAAAGAAGATCTGTATGTTTGTTTCATCTTTAAGCATCAGATGTATGAAATAAATCATTGGATTAACATGTTCCCCACCTCTTCAGTCTGGACGACCTCTAACTCAGGCTAAGCAATAAAGTCGTAAATAATGCAGAGAAGAAAGTGCCGTCATTTTTTAAAACCTTAAAGCATAAGAAAATTATAAAAATTTTATTGAGCTTTACCGAAATTAATCGCTCATAAATACAGTTATCTTTGAAAGATTTTACTTAAAATTTTGTAGATTTTGAGCAATAAGCGGTAAGCGCTACCCAGAATGCCTCCTCAGTGTTGTCTCATGAGGTCGTCGAAAGTTTCGGACGTTCTGGACAAGAGACTTTTTCTACCATTGGCCCCCAGCCGTAAACTATTTCAATCCCAGCTAGCAGTCTGGGTACTTTATGTATCGACTTCTGTATATGTCCTCCGTGAATTGGTTTTTATCGGGTAGCAGCTCGATTTTCTACCAATCAGCAAATTTAGATGTTTTCCTGCTGGTGTTTATTTTAACCAATGAGAAACCCAGGTTTAATTTGTCTCTTATCATTGCTATGATATTAAATATTTCTCCTTTCTCCTTCTATTCGTTTCCTCTTCCCCTCCCTTTTTCTCCCCTTCTCCTCTTTCTCCTTTTTTTCCTTTCTCTTCCGCTCTCTTCTTTAGAAATTATTTTTAGGATATCATTGAATTAAAATATACATGCGCACACGCCTAACGTAGTCTGAGTAAAAGGGAAATATCATAAAGCTAAATGTACGACGATTTGAAGGCATTTTTACGACTTCTGTATTTAAAATGGCTACGGTGGAGTAATGGATAGCGGCTCGGATCATTCGATTCATTACGTGCTAATACCCTTGGGAAAGGTATGTATCCTCTTCTTCTCCACCCAGTTATGGGCAAATAGCAGGACAGACCGGGTTCTATAACAACTGGGCTACCGCAGAAAGAAATGGCAACCTACTACGGGAAAAATATGCCTCGTCAGTCATGTATCGAAAGATACATGATCACCTAAGCGTGTATCCTGCATGGCGCATAACTGAACTGATATTTTCTTATAAATGCCGTATTTTTAATAGACAATGAATTTCTATTGGAAATTTGATCCTCTTGTCATTGGTACATAATTAATAATAATAATAATAATAATGATAATGATAATAATAATAATGATAATAATAATAATAATAATAATGATAATAATAATGATAATAAAAATCTGCAACTTCTACGGGAAGGAAACTGAAAGAAACTGGTATGAACACCACCCAGACCCGGTTACGGAGATAGGACCTGTTACAATCCTATGGGACTACACAATACACACTGACAGAACAATCAAGGCCAATCGGCCAGATATTGTTATTAAAGACCACAAAAAAAACGATGCCTCCTTATTGATATGGCAGTCCCTGCTGACTGCAATGTATCTTTGAAGATATTCAAAAAGTTGTCAAAGTACAAGGACCTTGAAATAGAAATCTCGAAAATGTGGCATATGGGAACATCAACAATCCCTGTTGTAGTTGGAGCCCTAGGACTGGTTGGAAAAGATTCCAGTTGACTAATCGAAGGGATTCCTGGAAGTCCATGCCTCAAGGAGATACAAAAAATTGTTCTGACAAGTACAGCCCACACCTTACGAAGGTCTTTATCTACGTAATTTAATACTTTTTTTTTTTTCTGTCAGTGGAAAGTGTCATGACGCCATTTCTAACCTTAGGTCCCCGGGCGGGACCCGGAAAGAAATGTGTAAACGCCAGAAATAAAAGAAAATAATAATAATGATAATAATAATAATAATAATAATAATAATAATTCAGCTAGAATTGTCATACAAGACAATAATAATAATAATTCAGCTAGAATTGTCATACAAGACAACAACTATTGGCTTACTAACTTACATGGAAACAACAAATGACTGGATGATAAAATTAGTGAAACAACATGAAAAACAAAGAAAAAAAATATTCAATAATAAAAAGAAGGCAGTAAATACAAACAACATTTACATTTAGTAGATTCTGTAGTAAAATCAAAACAGAAGCCAAGAACCAACTATTGCAGCAAAAGATATGAAAAAAAAAAAGCCAAGGATAAAGCCCTTGAACAGATGAAACAACGCTGGCAAGACAAACCTCTGCATGGCCAATATCCAGAACGTGCAAATAAACCCAATGTTGATAAAGTTAATACTCATCGATGGTTACGAGCATCTGGATTAAAGTCTGAAACTGAAGGCTTTATTCTTGCAGCGCAAGACCAGAGTCTTTTCACTAGGAATTTTCAGGCAAATATCATACATAATAATGTGGATCCAAATGCAGGTTCTGTGACAAATACCAAGAAACAATAGACCATCTAATCTCAGGATGTTCTATACTTGCCCCAAATGAATATAAAAATCGTCACGATAGAGTGGGCAATACTTACACTGGACAATGTGCAAACACTTTGGAAAATGTGTAAGCAAACACTGGTATGAACATCGGCCAGCGCCGGTTACAGAAATAGAAGATGTCACCATTCTATGGGATTATACCATCCACACAGACAGAAAATTGAAGCAAATAGGCCGGACATTATTGTCAAAAACCAGAAAGAAAAAAAACTTGCCTACTAATTGATATATGGCTTGTCCAGCGGATTGTAACATAGCAACCAAGGAATTTGAAAAACTATCAAAATACAAAGACCTGGAAATTGAAATAGAAAAAATGTGGAAATTGAAAACAAGAATAATACCAGTGGTAATAGGTGCACTTTGGAATTATAAAAAATGGAACAAAACAACACATTGAAAGAATCCTGAAACCCCAGCTTAAGAGACATACAGAAAATTGTCTTATTAAGTACAGCACACACACTAAGGAGAACTTTGTCTATGTAACGCTAGCAACTTCATCGGAGATAAAAAAAAAAAAAAAAAAAAAAATTAACATGAAATGTGGCCATAACAACACACCACGACCTGCCTTAGGTCTTTCCGCAGACTTGGTAGGTAGTGTGTCCATAGCAGAAATCGAATGATGATGATAGTAGTAGTAATGATAATAACAACAACAATAATAATAATAATAATGATAACAATAACAATACTACTACTACTACTACTAATACTAATAATAATAATAATAATAATTGCCGTCATGGATTCAAATCGTCAGTGATTGGATGTATCATTGTGTATATATTTTGTCTTAGTCAATTAAGATAGGTCACAGTAAATATCTCATTCTGTACCTTAGGCAGTCTGGCTTGTCCCCTAGGGGCTAACGCCACTGGGCATCTCTATTCGTGAGCGTGTATAGAAAAACTCGAAATTCTCCTCGACGACATCATTTCTAAAACGAGATAGAATACTGAGTAGATTGCTGGAGTATGAAGGATACTTGCTGCCACATAACCTCCATTGAACCTAAGGAGATACTACTCAACAGTAAACTGAATATATTATTAATAGTAGTAGTAGTAGTAGTAGTACTAGTGTACCCGTGTCGTCAAAAATGACAATTGTTAGAAAGTTTAAATTGTGAGATGCAATGAAACAAAAATCTTGAAACAATTGAAATTCAATAAAACGGAGATAAAGAACTCACAACTAAAATGGAGGCCAGCGAACCATTTAATTAATCCATTCCATTAATATTTTTTTGACGTTCAATGTTATCTATGATTCATTGATTACTCTTGATATTAGGTAAATCGCTTTTTGTTCAATATCTTTTCATGTTCAAAATTTTATGTATTTAATATAAAAGTGAAATGGGAGGAGAAGAATTCACTCTTGGACGAAAAAGATTAACAACATAAAAAACAAAGACAGCGACGACAAAGCCTATTTCAAGAGGAAGTTGATGCAAGACGATCACTTAAGAGACAAATTTATCTGAGTACCTCACATGAAAAGCTTGAACAAATAAGACTGTAATCTAAAAAAATACGTAGGTATTTGATTTATTAAACGGTCCCTTTTGACCGAGAAGTCATTTTGTCTAAATGCAGATAAATATTTTATTTGCATAAATTCAGTCAGTTATGTGCTATGCGTGATACACGCTTAGCCAATCATGTATTTTTCAATACATGACTGATGAGGCAGATTTTTTCCCGCAGTAGGTTGTCATTTCTTTCTGCCGTAGACTAGTTTCCATCCAAGGCTCTAGAACCCGGTCTGTCCTACTATTTACCCATAGCTGGGGGAAGGAGAAGATGATTAATATCTTTCGCAAGGGTATTAGCACGTAAGTGAATGGATGTAATGGATTCGACTGGAATTCGAACCCAGATCCCTGATTCCTCAATCCATGCCGATATCCATTACTCCACCGTTCCTCCTCTTGCATAAATTATTAAAACGATTAAGGAAAGTAATAAATTTACTAACTTAATTTGATTTACCGCAATTCCCACTACAGATGGGACAGGATATATATAAATAAATGTTAAAATTCAACAATGCCCACTGGTTCTTCTATATGTTCACTGTTCTTGCGGTGGAATTATGGCAATGTAATATCTATCTCCAGATTTTAAAAAAATAATGCAAAGGAATTGCTTGATATCGTATAACTGATTCTTTTTTTCGTCATTTCACTCCTAAGCAAGGCGATAACACCACTAAGATGCATGGTTTTACTGGGAGTGAAAGAGAATGAGAAGATTTTATTGAGGAGAAGGCACAATAAAAGAAAAAGTATCAGAAAGACGGATGCTGTCGATTGGCGTTGCATTTAAATTTTTGAAGTTTGCAGGTGACGTGGAAGCAAGAAAGCGGAAGAGAGATCCACAGCCAAAAAATGCGAGGAAATAAACTACTAGAATATAAAATACGATTACATTTATCTAGTTCAACGGTAAAGCGTTGAGACCTAGCTGCCAATACAGTACTGCGCTTGAATCCATAGAGCCGAGTTACCACGGAGGAAAGCTGATCTGTACAATTGCTATGAAAATATTTATAGAAAAGACAAATGGTCAAAAGTGACGAAGTCGAGATGCCAGGTCAGGACCGATTATATCATACACCCTTCTTTCTTTTGATTTTGTCAAGAATCTCGAGATATATAGCAGGAGCACCAGAGTAGATATGGCAACAATATTTAAGGCACGGACAAATGATGGATTTATAATTGTGCAAGCTGGATTCCGACGAGAAAAAATTGCCTGAAACGACACAGTGAACCAACTTTCCTTGCAGTAGGTCAAGCAATGGGTTCACTATAAATTACCCCACTACATGTACGCAGATATACTAGCATACGTGCACATGCATACGAAATCACATCTGCACACACATATAGAAAGGTTATTTAAAGCCAGAAAATAATTTTAGATTGTAAGAATGGGGGGGCAGATAATAATGGTTTAGTGATACAAATCTTACTAATTAACTCATGGCTCGGGTGGTGAGAAGGGGTGGTTTCCTACCTAATAAGAATTCGAGAAACAAACGAAGACTTATAATGTGGATATAAAATGGGGTATCAATTCCATATTACAATCAATATATAAACTGATCCCTCACTTTGTAGCCACGGTAGTTTCTATACTTTTATATTCCAGAGGATGTAAATAAATCTGAAAGTCATGCCTGTGTAGCTAATCAGTATTTGATAATAAATTATAATGTGGATATAAAGAGGAGGATAAATTCTATATTACAACCAATATATAAACTGATCCCTCACTTTTTGGCTAATGTAGTTTTTATACATTTATACTTCAGATAGTGTAAATAAATCTAAAAGTCATGCCTGTGTAAATAATCAGTATTTGATCGATTAATTGATTCATTCATTCATTGCTAAGGAATCTCAACTCTTTGCGGATTATTTAAAGCCAGAAAATATTTTAAGACTACGAATTTCTTTTTTGTTTTTCTTTTAGATAATAATGGCTTAATGATACAAGTCTTGTTAATTAACTCATGGCTGGCCGGGGGGGGGAGATGGATTCTTACCTAATAAGAATTTGAGAAACAAAGAAAGTATTATAATCTGGATATAAAGTGGGGGATCGATTCTATATTACAATCAATATATAAACTGATCCCCCACTTTGCGGTCACTGTAGTTTCTATACATTTATATTCTAGAGAGTGTAAATAAATTTAAAAGACATGCCTGTGTATCTAACCAGTATATCATTGATTAATTAATTTGTTTTCTACGGTTTATCAACTATTTACAGGTTATTTAAAGCCAGAACATAATTTTTGATTGTAAGAATTTTTTTTTTAAATAATAAAGGTTTAGTGATACAAGTCTTATTAATTAACCCATAGGTGGGGGAGAAGAGGTGGATTTCTACCTAGTCAGAATTTGAGAAATAAACAAGTATAATATAGGTATAAAGTGGGAGATCTATTCTACATTATGATCGATATATAAACTGATCCCTCACTTTGTGGCAACGTTCTATACATTTATATTCCTGAGAATGTAAATCTGAAATACATGTGCCATCAGATTTATGTGATGAACATCTGGTTTTTCTTTCGAATTTTGGAGACTTAGCAAAAATAATAGAACAAAACCAGAAAAAATTTAAATCATTTACAATTGATTAATTCGGTTTTGACAGATTATCAACCCTTTGCATGTTATTTAAAGCCAGGAAATATTTTTAGATTGTAAGATTTTGGGGGCAACATAATAATGGTTTAGTGATACAAGTCTTACAAATTAACACATAACTGGGGGGGGGAGAAGAGGTGGATTCAAGATTTGGCCAGGGGGGGTATTTGCACGTAAGTGAATATAACGAACCCAACGGGAATTGGAACTTAGCTCTGTTCTAGAACAATTTATATTCAGTGGGTGCTAGCACCATACAACCTGATACAAGATGGCCAACTGATATTTATTACAGAATCTGCATTTCGGGTTAACACAATTTTTAAGTATGTGTATTTGGTAATTTCTTGTTAGCAAGTATTGGTGCTGGGCAGCAAGAATAAAACCTTCGGCATGACCTGCAGCCACTGCCCTTCTTCTTATCGTTATTATTATTATTATTATTATTTGGGTCTATATACATCTCTGCATGCGTAATAGTCGGAAGTCTCTGGTGCGTACAAACTGTCAGATGAATCTGCATTTGTATCTATTCCAAAGTGTGCACCGTTAAGTGAATGCTGCCAACCATATTGGGAAACTTACATAATGGAGAGTCGAGAAACAAAAACTTGGATCGCATCACAAAATAAACCGAATGTGCGTGAGACTTAAACGATATTTCTTCAATCCATATATTGAGACAAATCTTCTATAGTTTCTTTATTCTTTGTTCTTAGTGTTCATCTCCTTTCTTTTTGACAAACCAATTTTCCTTTTTCTTCTTCATCTTCTTCTTCTTCTTGGAGTTGTCATGTTAAGCGTCTCCATCATAATTTTTCCTTGTCTCCTTCTGGCAATTATTTTAAATACTTTTTTTCATCTTCTTGCCATTTCTTGTTCTGGCGATCTTTTTAAACCTTTCTTCTTGCTGTTTTGAGTACCTTGCTTTTTACTTGTTTTGTTTTTCTACCTTCTTCTTCTTCTTCTTCTTCTTCTTCTTCTTGCCGTTTCCTATATCTTCCTTTTTCCTTGTCACTTTCTTCTAACGATGTTCTGAAACACCTTCTTCTTCATCTTCTTGTCATTTTAACCATCTTATTCTCCACTTTTTCCTTGACTCGTACTTCTAAGGTACTTCTTTGCGTCTCTTCTCGTTCTCTTACTTTTCCTCGTCATCTTAAAATTGTCATTTTAAGCATCTTTTGTTTCTCCTTATTTTCCTTCATCATCTATTGTTTGCTTTATTTTTCCTTTTGTTAATCATATCATTTTTAAATACCATGACCACCGTTCAGTTTCTCTTTCCTTTCTTGCACACAATACATACATGATTGGCACACATTTTCATTTTTCCCAGCATTTCACATTGTCTAGTTTATTTCCTATCTGATCTATCTCTATCATATATATATATATATATATATATATATTTGTGTGTGTGTGTGTGTGTGTGTGTGTGTGTGTGTGTGTGTGGGTTGTAAATTCTTTTTGATTCATTATTTTCTCTCATTTTCCCTTCAACATTTTGCTTCAACTTCATTTTTTTATTTTTCTATTTCTTTATAGACATGAATTCCTTCTCCTTCTTCTTTTTCTTTCCTTTTTCTTTCTTCTATATTTTTATTCTTTCTTGTTTTCTTTCTGTCTATTTTGCTTTCTTTTTCATTTTATTTCCTTCTTTCTTTATTTCTTTCTTTTCTTTTTTATGTTTCTCTTCCTTCCTGTCTTTTCTTTCTTTATTAAATTCATTATTTCTCACTTTTTTTTTCTATTTATCTTCTTTTTTTTTTTTCTTTTTTCCTTTTAGTTCGTTATTCTTTTCGTTTTCGTCCTTTCCTTTTCCCTTATTTTTCCTTTTTTCTTCTTTTTTGCTTTTATTTTACGTTTTCGCCTTCATTTTCTTTCTTTGTTTTCATTTCTATTTTTCTTTTTCTTTCTTTCTTACTTTCTTTCTTTTTTGAATTAATTCTCACTTCAGTTACCTACCTAACTCTTCTTTACTTCTTTCTATCTTTTTTCATTCTTTTTTCTTTCTTTCTTTCTTTCTTTTTTCTTTCTTTCTTTCTTTTTTTCTTTCTTTCTTTCTCAATTCTGTATCTCTTTTACCTTCCTAAGTCTTCTTTCGTTCTCTTTTTCTTTCTTTCATGAGATTATTACTCGTCCCTCTCACCCCATCCTCCATTACTCTGCTATTCACTTCCAATTGTACTGCTACATAAATGCAACCGGCTATTTTCTTTTACAAGACCCGCCTCAAGAGAACATCTGTTGTATTGCCTCATGTGGGTGGACCCGATCACTTCAAAAGAACTGCTTAGGATTGTTCGCTCAATTCGCTCCGCAAACTGTTTCCGCCTAATGAAATGTGCAAGGGAGATTTAAAGTCTTTTAATGTTGATTCAAAAGGTGAAACAAACAGAACAGTTTTTCTGTGGTAACGTCTCGGAATTTCTATGAAAACTGAGAAATTCCTTCTTGGATTTTCAAACTAGTAATATCTGACGGCTTTCATTGAAATCAAGTGACAACAAGACCTTACAAATTCTACAGGATTTTATCTAAAATTCTCGCCGATTTATCAACAATATGGTCGTAACATGTTCAGTTCTTCTTCTTCTTATTATTATTATTATTATTATTATTATTCCTCTTTTTACTCTTCTTATTCTTAATTTTCTCATTCTTATTCTTATTCTTCTTATTCTTATTCTTCTTCTTCTTTATTATTATTATTATTATTATTATTATTCATATTCTTTTTTATTCTTATTCTTCTTATTCTTATTCTTATTCTTATTCTTATTATTCTTTTTATTCATATTCTTCTTTTTTTTATTCATATTCTTCTTATTATTCTTCTTATTCTTTTTATTCTTATTATTCTTTTTATTCATATTCTTCTTATTATTCTTATTCTTATTCTTATTATTCTTCTTATTCTTTTTATTCTTATTCTTCTTATTCTTCTTATTCTTCTTATTATTATTATTCCTCTTCTTATTATTCTTCTTCTTCTTATTATTATTATTATTATTATTAATATTATTATTATTAATATTATTATTATTATTAGTAGTAGTAGTATTCTTTATTCTTCGTATTCTACTACTACTACTACCACAACTACTACTACTACTACTCATAATAATAATAATAATAATAATAATAATAATAATAATACTTATTTAATAATCGCCCCCGAGCAGGAAGATAAAAAGCCGCTAAAGCTAAGATGAAAAAAAAATTGAGAAAACGTTATTTAGGTGAAGTAACAATAAAAGAACAGGATTCCTGGAGACAGATCATATCGCATGCCATTTTTTGAACATCGTTGTTGACAGGAAATCAAGTCCGAAGAGAGTTCCACAGGCGAGACGTGCGAGAAGATAAACTACTATAATAGAAGTTACGGTTACATCAGGTAATTTCAAAAGTGAGAAGTTTAAATTCGCTTAACGATTAATCCTTGACGTGAACAGGTCAAGATCGTAGTGATTGGAAAAACATCCACCCGGGAGTCTGTCCCACAAGGCAGGAGTTATTTGGAAGAAGTTGTCCGATGGGATGAGGAAGATTCAGTATTGTGTCCGTGGGATGATGAGTCCCAGCTGAAAGGATGGAACCAAGGAATGTCACTCGATAGAACACTTACCAGTGAAACAGATCGAGTAAGTGAGATGTAGGGTGGAAAATAATTCATCATCCACAAGGACGCGGGGACGCTTTTGCTCTCTATCAAGAATGGCAAGTGAGGTCTGGTCCGCTCCAGCCTAGATATGTCAGGAATATTCCATTGTTGGCCTGTTCTGGCTTTTGTAGAGGTGGAAGTTCGCAGAGGGATTCAGATACTTACTTAATAGACAATGAGTCTCCTTGAGAGAACACCCATCCAAAATGCTATGTAAAGGTTTGGGGTCTGTTCGATTATGAAGGAGCGTTAATAGTTTGGTTTGGGACGTATTGAATTTAAGAAGTCAGTCCATCAGACTTTAGTCCATCTGGGTTAGATCAGCGGAAAGAGAGTCGCCTAGATTCTGCATAGCCAGATTTTGGGACGTGCAACTATAAAAATGTCGTATCCTCCGCATAGGTACTTCTTAACACTTAGAAGCGCTGCGTTCCTGAGAAGTTTTAGCCATTCTGCCTGAGCTCGTAAGTGAAAATTCGCAAATAATTGGTATGTAATGTTTCACAGTAGATATGGCTGGGCATTAAGTCATTTAAACCGGTGGATGGGCATTACGTCATTTTCTCTACTACGGTTAAACCGGTGGCCGGGCATTACGTCATTTTTATCTACCACCGTTCAACCGGTGGCTGGATATTACGTCATTTTTTCACTACCAATGTTAAGCCGGTGGCTGAGCATTACGTTATTTTTCTCTACCACTGTTAAACCGGTGGCCGGGCATTACGTCATTTTTCTCTACCACTGTTAAACCGGTGGCCGGGCATTACGTCATTTTTCTCTACCACTGTTCAACCGGTGGCTGGGCATTAAGTCATTTTTCTCTACCACTGTTCAACCGGTTGCTGGATATTACGTCATTTTTTCACTACCAATGTTCAGCTAGTGGCTGGGCATTACGTTATTTTTCTCCACCACTGTTAAACCAGTGGCTGGGTATTACATCAGTGTTCTCTACCAATGTACAACCTGTGGCTTATCATTAAGTCATGTTTCTCTACCACTGTTTAAGTGGTGTGTGGGCGTTAAGTCATTTTTCTCTAAAGCAGTGTTCAGGGCTGAAAGGGTTGATAATAATGGTAGCATACGCCGTTCCCCTACAAGGGAACATTTGACATTCATTGACTGAACATCCACTAGTGCTTTTGAGTGAAATTCATAAAATCTTTCCCTTGTAAAATTGTTTTCAGGAAAAAACCTTTCTCATTTTCCGTATCTGTTATCACTCTTTCCAGTATTGATGGGTGTTTCCTTCCTAACATCCTGATTATGTCATTATTTTCTTTTCGCTTTACACGTGCTATCCATTTTAGTTGTTGCTGATGTTGAAAGTCCTCAAGTGGAGAGTCTCGTAGCAGCCTCCAAATGTGCACCATGTTAAAGGCCTTTAATATATTTAGGCTGTTAGTCTTCATGAGTAATTTATTGTTTAGCGCTAGCTGATTCTCTGGGTGAAGACATTAGGGAGGCTAATGCGTCAAAATTGCAACAGGGATGAGCATTCATCTGCATTCTTAAAAGCAGTGAACACAGTTGGCATTTTCCATGGACTTGGGAAACATTTCTCTTTCATACGGCGATAAAACAGTTTTGTCTGTCTTAAACAATATCCCATTAATGGTCTTTTATAATATATAACGGGAGGAATAAGGAACATACTGGAGCGGTACAATGAACCGGCCATTTTCCCAGCATCTTTAGGAATAGATCCGGTATATGAGTTCCACTTGGGGTCTGAGGAGAGATTAAGTCTCTATAGATGTTCAAGACAAGTAGCCCCCTTGAGAGAACACGAATCCATCATGATAGATGACAGTTCGGGGTCTGCTCTTTGATGATGGTGCGCTACTAGTTTGGTTTTGACTATATTGAATTTTACAAGCCAGTCCTTCCCCAATTGAGCCACCCGAGCTAGGTCAGAAGAGAAATAAGCTCCAAGGCTCTGGTCATCCTGATTTTTCTCTGTGCATAACAACTAAAGTGATTTGAGCATTTTGTATACATTGATGAAACTTTTCAAAGACATTGACAATGTAAGAATTCATGGGATAATTTTGGTGGCATAATTTGTTCAGTCTATTATGAACTCTATCACGACAGGCAAGCGACTACTAGGCGTCTCCATTCGAGATATGAAAACAATATCCCATTTTTGGTTTCATCTGGCTTTTATAGGGTGACCCAAAATAACGGGAACTTTTTAACAATCCAATAAAACCAAGAGTGATGAAAGCAAAATATTTTATTCATAGTAATTGAAACCTTAAAACATGCCATTTAAGAAACAATGATGGAATGTTCATTTTTTAAAAATTACGTCCTGTAGATGGCGTCCTCCTGTACGAATGCATTCTTGAAATCTGCTGTTGAGATTCCTCATTGACTGCTACATCTCAGCTGGGATACTGTGAATTTCATCCTGAATTCTAAATGGCAAAATGTTTGCTTGCTCAAGGTCACTGTTTCGCAGTGTTGCCACTTGCTCATGTCTGGCAATATGCACTTCAAAAATTCCCGTTTTTTTGGGTCACCCTGCATAAAGTATAACGTGAGGAATCAGACACTTACTAGAGTGGTACAATGGACCGGCCATTTTTCCAGCGTCTTTAGCAATAGATCGGATATATGAGTTCCATTGGGTTCTTGGGTGAGCTTGAGTCTCAATAGATGTTCAAGGCATGAGAGCCTACTCGAGAGAACACCAGTCCATCATGATTATTTGTGGTGGGCTACTAATTTAGTTTTGGCTATATTGAATATTACAAGCCACTCCTTTCCACATGGTGCCACCTGGGCTAAGTCAGAGGAGGTTCTGGTCATCCAGATTTTTGGAGGTTCACCTATAAGCTATTGTGCCCTCTGCGAGATGATATTGCTTTATGACAAGACGCCCTCTTTGGGACGCCAATCTAATGTCCCAACGCCTGGATAAGGTGATCAGTTTGATTTTCACAGTCCCAAAGAATTTTATTTGTTTTGTTCATTACATCCTTTTTACTCTGTGTTTATACCATTTATATTCGACGGGAATTTGAACTCTTCAATTTTCAATCCGAGCCGCTATCCACCGTGACTCCATATATACAAATATAAATATACTCGACTCTTCTCTCCCAGTCGAATTAGACGGATGATGATCAAGCAGATCAGTTTCTCTGAAACTGACAGCCCGATACCAGCACATGAGATTTGATTATAATGGTGAAGGTCTTGTGCAGAACAATCCACACTTTTTGAAGGGCCGAATACAGAGACTTGGTGCACTACATGCTACAGGGTCCCCACGCGACGTTTTTTTTTATTTCAGAATTGTCCTTCTCGTAGACATATATATATATATGTGTGTGTGTGTGTGTGTGTGTTTATTTTAATCCCTATGTTCAACTGGTATAAAAAAATAAACCGGATGTTACAATTTGCAAATAAAAATATATTTAAACAAACTGGTATCTGGGGAAAAATTTTAAAACAAAAAAAAAAAGAAAATGGTAAAAACATCCGAATAGGTCGAAAAAAATTGTCCAACACTGTAATGCCTCGCAAAAAGAAAAACCAGAATTTAGTAAAATCAGAAAAAAAAAAAAGTAAACAATTCCAAAACCTATGTAGGAAAATTGGTTTGATGCGGAAACTTTTCGCGTTTAGAGTTTGACTCAATGTATTTAAATGAACCATTTTTTTAGATACATTTTAAACAACTCTACTCAAATTTGACTAAATCTTCAACAAGTCCACTCCTAACATCAATGTGGCTTCATCACATGAATTTTTCTTCTTTTTTTTTTTCATAGCGGAGTTTACCTTGTACAAGGCACGGGAGCTACTCAAAGTAGAGGATTTACTGAATGCAGAAGATAATGGTTTACCATAGACTTGGAACAGGTTAAGATTGTAGTAATCAGGGAAGTAACCTCTTGGGAGTCGGTTTCACAAGGCCGCGGTTACTGGGAAGAAGCTACTTGAGTGGAACATACATCTCACCAGGGCCATATGAAAAGATTGAGGACGGTTCGCTACAATAGGCGTGATATGGCGGGTGTTAGCCGTAAAGGTTAGGACTGGTAGAACTAAGGAGCGTAGTTCATCTGGACACTCACCAGGGAAATAGCGATAGAGCTGTGAGAGGCTTGTGATGTCTCATCTGTGAGAAAGAGGTTGCAGAGTTGAAATTGTCACCGACAAAGACGCTTCTGGATTCTATCGAGAGTGGAAATTGAAGATTGGGCAGCAGCCATAGAAGCAGTGGTGTGTCTACAGTACGATAACCTGACAGAGCCCATCTATTTTCGGAACGGTTTTGTATTCAGTTTACTTTCTCCTAGTTGGTCGTCACCTCAAGGCAAAAGAGACTAGGCAACCCTGATATTTAATCCTTAGACGGGGAGAATTGATTTCTTTCCCCAGGGTTACTTACTAAAAAGTGAACATAACGAACTCGGGTCTAATTCGAACCCGGTTCGCATGTTTCCATTTGAGATTCGCTTACCGTCACGCTAGTCACACATTCAGCGATGTAGCTTAAGCAACTAAAGACGGCAAATTAAACAGAAAGAATTTTTTTTTTGTGTTTTTTTGTTTTTTGTTGTTTTTTTTTTTAATATACTGAGTTCAAGTATTTTACCAATTCTGCTTGTTTAGTGACATTGAAATGTTTTTTTTTTTTTCTGTTCCTCAGACTCCCTATAAAAAAAAATTGATTGATATTTCTCTTTAACGGTATATGAACACCTCTATGGGTCATTTAATGCCGAAATGTAATTTTCTTGGGACTTTGACATAATAAAAATATTATACACGTTGTTCTGCTTACACAATAGAATACATGGTAGATGATACTCAGCTTTTGTACGTTTACATATTTGTGGACATGATTACAAGAGAGAAGGTGGTAGGCGTGTTTTACGTTGCAGTTTTCGTAGGATATTATATGGATCAATGTCACGAAAGTGTTCTTTCATGTCTGTTGGTTGGTTGATTGATTTTGTTTAGCGGCATATCAACACCTCTATGCCGAACATCTTAATGCTGAACATCTTAATGCCGAAATATAAATAGGTTGATCACAATTGTATTGTACTGGCTTCATCTAAATATATTTTGAACGCCATTATATACCTTCACTTACAGATGAAATGTTTTGTTGATCATTATGCTATAAATATGTATTGTTGGTAATTTTAGCATGAAATGTATTTTTATACTTTCATGGTGTTTGTTTTTGTTTGGGTTTCACTCTTTGTCCATAGCTGGGACCCTAAAAGGTGCTACCGCGCCTGGAAAAAACAGCATTTAAGAGGCGGTACTACTCTCCTCAAAACCAAGTCATAGCCAGGACAAAAAAATGGTTTATGATCAAGGACTAAAATGTAAAACAAAAATTAAAAAAAAACGCAAGTGTATTGGGAAATTTACAAAAAGATATACGGCAAAGGTTTTGGACACACATAAATAAACTGCATTCAAAACTTAACCCTAGAACACTAACCATGGGTATATAGTACCCAGCTCAAATTTTCCAATTTTTAATTACAATTTTCAGTACCTGATTTTCTTACCTGAATAATTTGTTTTTCAGTTCCTATTAATGTTAACTCAAAGTACAAAGTTTGAAGTGCCTGCATATTTCAAATCAAGAGTTATATTTAATAATTTTTTTTTTTATTTTTTGGTATTTTCAAAATCGGGTATGATATACCCATGGTTAGTAGTGGTGTAACTTTAATTGATGGTTAGTGTTCTAGGATTAATATTCTACACTTTCTTAGTACGGCGATAAGAAAATAACTGAAATAAGTTTCCCGCGGATTTTAAGTTTTTATGTTGATATCTTGAGTTTTGAATATTGATTTAATGAATTCTATCTTTTACTTCCTTCCATACATTAGAAATTACATAATTTGGGAAAGCTATGAATTAATCTCTTCAAATACAAGGGAGAGTTCAGACAGAAGACCTAGTTAGTTTTCCTAAAGAAGATTTTAAAATTTTATTTGTCTAATACTTATGCATATGACTGTATTTTCCTATCCTTGTGTATTTTGATGACTTGTAGTTGAGATACTAGTAGCACTATTAGTCCTAGTAGTACTTAATAGTCTTAGTAGTATTAATACTAGTAGGAGGAAGAGGAGGGCTATTTGGTGAGATTCCTTGGAGAACAGGTGAAAGTCTATTAATCCTCCAGCATTTTATTCAGTATTCTTCCAGATATTAGTTCTGCGAGATAACGATTCCTCCTCGGGTTCTCAGCTCTCTTCAAAACTCTTCGTGACTGTTCCAAGAGTGTCAGGAATAATGAATGCAGTTGCCCACTTCGTATTCCACGACTGCTTATTTTTAATGCGCTTCTTTTCCAATGGAGAGATACGTCTCTTATTTTTCAATTTCTCTCGAATTGTGTGGATGTGAAAAAAGCAGTGAAAGACAAATTTTTAAAATAATTGAAATTCAAATTTATCCGAAGTTTGGTATTTTTAACTAACTAGGAATACATTTTTTGCGATAACGCTGGGTCAGAGAAGTTGATTACGTACGGTTGTTTGAACAATTTCTCACTTCCAGACCCTATATCGTTATAAACCATTGTGACATGCCAATAACGAGAGATTTCGTCCATCTGTCTACTCCTCTGTCTCTCTCGCGCATTTCCGTCCACGAAACTCATTAATCATATATATATATATATATATATATATATATATATATATATATATATATAAAATGAACATTTTTCCACGAACAGTCAGAGGCGACAGGCTGTTTCATGCTGGACGCAATCGTCAGGCGGCCTGACGACTGCCTCTAGCATGAAACAGCCTGTCCCTTCTGAGTGTTGACTTCAATGTTCACTTTTTATATTTATATTTACATGCGCTCTATCTCTGCTAGTGAGCACTTTATCCCATAACTTTAAAACTATACTTCTTCATATATATATATATATATATATATATATATATGGAGAGAAAGAGAGAGAGAGAGAGAGAGAGAGAGAGAATAAAATGAGGATTGGAAAAAAAGCACCTAATATTTAATATAGTGTTATTTAGTTATAATATATGAATTTTTACACAGAAGAATTAAAACTTTGTTACTTACAATTGGATTTTGAGTGTTTTTTCTTAGAAAAATAATTTGTTGTTTTTCTTTTTTATACTTTTTACTTTAACTGGTTTCGCTTAGCTTTTCAAAAATTACAAATATATATATATATGTGTGTGTGTTTGTCTATAATATAAAGGATTTTATATCATAAAAAACAACTTCGAAAATCGCTCATTGTTTTCTACCTTTTCGCTATACTTCGATTTTACTTTCCATCGGTGTTTATCTTTTCCCTTTCGCAAAACAGATGTACACCAAATTTTGAACAGATGCTGCCTCTTGATTTAGACAGGCTCAAAACAAATACGTGATGACATGCAACGGGCAGAGAGTTTGCGCTCTCAAATGACAATAATTAATATTGCATTGCATTCAAAAAATTCTACGATTCTATTTCATTATGCTAAATCAAAGAAAAATCCTAATGAACCCCTTCCAAGCGCACGTTATTTGCCTAAAAATAAATTTTATTTTGTTTTTTCTTGTACTTTTTTTTTAGGGGGAGGAGGGGCAAAATTTTTGTCTACGTTCTTTTATTGAAAAGCCATATTAATTACAATTCTGCTTCTTCCACCGCTTGTTTATTTATTTAGTTTATTAGGTGAGCGCGTGCGTCGCGATCCGACATTACCTCAGATAAATAATTCCATTTGATCGCGAGGAAAGAGGTAGAAAAAGATAGATATCAATGACTCTTTTTGGTTCTAGTAAGAAAATGAATGCATATATAATAATAACAGAAAGATAAAGAGGGAAGATGGAGGATGCAATAACGCTTCACTCGTCGGTTTCACTGAAATGGAAAATATCAATTTTTTTTATATTTTTGGTTTTAGTGAGAAAAACAAAACAATAATAATAATAAGAAGAAGAAATATACCCACAGACATAACAAGGTAGCGACATATGTGCACTGCAAGATATGCAAGGAGCATAAAATCGAAACTATTGAGAGATGGTATGAACACCACCCAGACACAGTTACCCAAAATAACGAGGTAATTATCCTCTGGGACAAAATGACAGGGAAATAAAAGCCAACAGACCTGATATTATCATAAAGAACAAGAAATTCCGAAAGTGTATGCTTATTGACATAACAGTACCATCTGAGAGAAACACCTTCATAAAATTTATCGAGAAATTGTCCAAATACAAGGACATGGAGGTTGAGATTAACAGGATGTGGGGAATGAAGACTGAGACTCTACCGATAGTAATCAGAATTCTGCGCCTCGTGAGAAAAGAAATGGACAGTTTTACTTACAGTCTCCCAGGTAATATCAACCTACAAGTTGCCCAGAAAATCGCCCTACGAGGAAAATCCATATACTAAGCAAAGTGCTATCAATTAAATGACAATTGTTCTATAGGGCGTAAGGACCATAGTTTGCACCCGACTCTACAGGATACAAAGCTGGAAACATAACACACAAACAACAACAACAATAATAATGATAATAATTATAATAATAACTAGCAGTAGAGCCCGGCGTTGCCCGGGGATGTAACAGTAAGAGATAGATCAAGTATCGACCATCATAAAGACTGACAAAGATTATTATTTAAGGTTGACGGTCACGCATGTCTTAATTAATTTTATTTTTTATTTATTTATTTTTTTTTTTACGAATTGGTCAAACCCAAACTCAAACAAAAACATTGTTTTCAATCGTTATGAGTCTATCGATTGAATAGAATTTTATTATAAACAATTGTCTTGTAAATGGAATTTTTAAAGCATTCTGAATTTAAAACTAAAGAAAAAAAGTGTGCAAGGCAATAAGAAACACTACCTGCCAAAAAAAGTTTTGCTGAAATCGGTTGAAAAATGTAGGAAATCCGATCCCATATATAAACGAACACACACACACACACACACACACACAAACAACCTGGGTTTTATAAGTATAACTTGATATGAGTTGTCCCCCTTTCATTCTGGTGACAGAATCGTGTTTTATCGTGTTTTCAAATTGATTTCGTGCAAAAACATTTGTGTTTTTCCAATTTTTGGCGCTGTCAGAACCACCGCAGCGTAATTTTACGTAGTCCTGTGAAGTTTTGTTGAAATCAGTTGAAAAATGTAGGAAATCAGATCCAATATATAAACGTACAGACACACACACACACACACAATCTGCGTTTTATAATAAGTAAGATAATAATAATAATAACTATCAAAATACAGGGACCTTGAAATCGAAATCTAAAAAATGTGGCGCATGAGGACATTAACAATTCCAGTTGTAGTTGGAGCCCTCGGGTTGATTGGAAAAGATTCCAATAGACTCGGTAGTCCATGCCTTAAAGAAATACAAAAAATTGTAATAACAACTACAGCCCACACCTTACAAAGGGCTTTATCTATGTCAAATATGTACTATTTTTTCCAAAACTGCTCAGTGGAAAATGCCATTTCTAAGCTTAGGTCTCTGATTGGGACCCGGAAAGAAATGAGTATACACCATACACCAAAGGAAATAAAACAATAATAATAATAATAATAATAATAATAATAATATCAATAATTCCAGTAGCATTTGGAGCCCCCGGATTAATTGTAAAAGTTCCGATAGACTCTGTGAATGGGTTCCTGGTAGTCCATGCCTTAAAGAAATACAAAAATTTGTAATGACAAGTACCGCCCACATCTTACGAAGGGAAAATATGTAAAATATGTACGATTTTTTTCCAAAACTGTTCAGTGGAAAATGCCATGATGCCATTTCTGACCTTAGGTCTTTAATCGAGACAAGAAATGAGTCTAAACCAGAAAACAAAGGAAATAAAACAATAATAATAAAAACAAATAAAGAAAAATAGAGAGAATCAAATTTTCAATTTTTAATCTTTTCATCTGTACTCTCTTATGACATTAAATAATGACTTGCATTCATTCTTATGATTGTAATTCTAATATTTTGATAAAATTGTTAAGCTTAAATATTTAGCGATAGAACAGAGGGATTTCCATTGGTATTTTATACTCGTAAAATTCTCAAGGAGCTGAATACACCGTTCAAAACTACATTAAACAATGTGGAACATAATCAGTATCAAATGGGTAACCGGTTAAGAAAAACAGTTGCTTAACTCACTTGTTGCCTTCTTCCAAATTAAAGAAAGGTGAAGAAATAAGAAATCTCTCTTAAACTAAATAAAATGGCCGCTTGATTCGCTGTCTACGTATTTTTCTCTGACTCTTGGCTACCAATCATTCTCTGAATGCCTTGGCTCAAGTTTTTGCTCAATTATATATTGAATGAATAAATCATTTTCAATCAATTGATTATCGAAAATTAGGCCTCATGCATGCGTGAGTTGGGCCCAAAACGATAGACGTTCTCATTCCGTTTAAATTAGTCTAGACTTTATTAACCCTTTGCTTACACGCTGTTGCTACATATTCACTACGCTTACTCATCTCTGAGTGAAGGGATGGAGGAGGTGTGCTGTAATGTTTAGCAGAATCAGAGAATCGAGTTCGAATTCCAGTCGAGTTCATTACATTCACTTACGTGCTGATAGTCTTGGGAATGGTAAGAATCCATCTCTTCTTCCCCAGCTATGGGTAAAATAGCAGGTCCTGTAACCTTGCGTAGCTAACAGTCTAGGAGAAAGAAACTCTGAATTCAAGCCGGATCATGCAGTCTTAAAAGTGTGAATACATGTGGCTGGGAACCGCTAGTGAATCCAAATTCTCGCTGGAACTCCTACTATTAGCATGTCTTCGGATGCAGCGTTAAGAGGAGCCCATTATTTCATAAGAAAGATGAAGAAATCAAAAATTATCTGGGATACCCCAGCGTTAGTATTAGAATTGTGTCGTTGTAATAATTTCCGTTTTAAGAAATCAGTTGTAATTGTAATGGTATCATCCTATTTACTAATCATAGGTGGCAGTTTGGAATAAATTTACCACACACAAACATACGACAATGTTCAATGCAAAAAACAGTAGATCGACAATGATACATCGCCAAAACCAGACCCCAAATCTGAGATCCTTGCAGTAAAGATAATAGTGTGCGTGTGGTAGACTCGTCGTGGAATTTATTGTGCTTGAAATGCATTGACACTAGATACGCATAATAAACTGGAAATTGTGCGTAAAAATAACTAGCAAACAATCACTATAGTCGAGGCGCCAATACTTATTATATCCCGCGAAGAGGCCCGCAATAATGGCTCTCAACAGCTTCCTTTTCTTTAACAAATGTGAATTATTCTCAGAAATATTTTCCAAAAATCAAGCTACTGTTATTTTAGTATATTGTTTGTACAGTCATGTCCCTTCAGTACGTAACCAATCGTGGCTCTCCATAGCTTTCTTTGTCTATTTCTTTATAGTTCTCGCAAAAGCTAACTGAAAAATGAATTCTTATATATATATATATATATATATATATATATATATATAAATCTTAAAGAAAAGATAAAAAAAGCAATATGGCATTTTTATTAAATAAGTATTTGTTATTTTAATCATTAAATTGTTTTTTTTTAATAGTGAGAATATTTTATATGTTAAATAATAAAACTTTTAATCTCTCCCTCCAAAATTAAAATTTATTCTTCTGGGCTACTCACTCTAGTAAAATCAATTGTACTTTGTACATCCTATCTGTCCGCATTTCTCCTAAATATTTGGTCTCGATCAGTCAACGTATAGCTATTTTAAAGGGTTTGATAGGAGTACGGACGGATGGATGAATGAATATTGTATTTAGATATTAATTTATTAATAACAAACTATTTATTATTAAAAATTAATTAAGCAATAATTATTAGTAAAGATGGGCGGGCTGGACAGAAGTAGTAACTTTGAGGTCTGGCAAGCAGCACCTTCGGATAGACCGGCATCACTGATCTTCAGCCGTCTCCTAAATCTCTCATGTGATGGTTCCCAGCTGACGGGATAAACTCATGTCAGATGGTGGCGTTAACACGGCACCAGTGAGCGAAGGACATCCTTGATGTAGGTCACCGGTCAGGGCGGAAGGCTTCCTCAGACGAACTAGAACAGCCACGTCTTCGCGACCAAGCCGGTCGATCGAGTTGGAAGACTTCAGCTGTTGTCTAACCTGAAGATGAGTGGGCTACGCCAGGTTAAAATGCTCAAGACACGCCACATGATGAGCACACCATTCGTGAAGACCCAGGTTTTGGCACACAACCGCGACAGATGGTGGAGACAGATGGTGGAGAATGGGGGTAGCTTAGCACGTCGGCGCCCTGGCAACTATTTCCGGGATTAAAGGCGAAAGAAGAAGAGGATGTCTATTAATCATTGAAAAATGTCCCTTGGCTTTCTATGACATTACATCAAAGTTCCTAAAGTTTTCCAATTTCGTTTTGATAGAACGGATCTGACTCAACAGTAAAAATGGTCAGTGAAATTTTGAACACACAGTGATGCAAATATACCGAGACGTTATGGTCAGCAAGAATAGCGAACTAACCACACTTCATTAGTAAAATTGACCTCGCATCAATGAAGTTAGGGCCAAAGTATATATATATATATATATATATATATATATATATATATATATATATATATATATATATATATATATATATATATATATATATATATATATATATATATATATATTTATCCCTGAATTATATATATATATGTATATATATATATATATATATATATATATATAGACACGACGGAGTATATATTGAGGAATCGGAGAGCCGAGTTCGAATTCAAGACGAATCCATTACATTCACATATGCTAATATATGAATATATATTATATATGAATCCTCTTCTTCTCCCTCCAGTAAGGCTAAATAGCAGGATAGACTGGGTTCTATAGCCTTGGATGGCAAATGGTCTAGGACAACTGTGAATTCAAAACCTGCGGAGGGTTGTGCACCAAGTCTCTGTATTCGGCCCTTCAAAAAGTGTGGATGGTTGGTTTTTTTTTGGGTTTTTTTTAAACGTTTCACCCCAAGCAAGGCGGGAAGCCCCTAGGACGCAAGGGATTACAGAAGATTTGGAGCAAGATCAGATAGGAGCGATAGAGGAAAGGATGAGGAGAAGGATAGTGGATAGATCAAGGCAACTGGAGATGTCGATTGACATTATATTTCAGTAGTTGGATATTATAGCTCTCAGGGAAAATGGAATAGAGGAGTTCCACAGGCGAGAGGTGCGAGACATGAAGCTATTGGAGTAGAAGAGACGGCTACATTTAGAAGTTTCGACAGTGAAAGGGTGAGAGCGGGATGCCAGCCTCGTAGGGCGCTTGAACTTATGAAGTCTGGGAACTAGCGAATGCAGCTCCTCGGAGCAATTACCATGAAAGTATTTGTAAAAAAGACAGAGAGATGCGACGGCCCGTCTGTGAGAGAGCGACTGTAGACGAGATGCCAGAACAGGGCCATTTATATTGCATATCCGCCTCTGGAGCCTATCAAGAACCCCGAGGCAAACAGAAGGGGCTCCAGACCATATATGGCAGCAATACTCTATGCAAGGGCGAATTGTTTATTTGTAGATCTGAAGGATCGATTCCGGGGAGAAAAAATTCCTGGTGCGGCACAGGAACCAAATTCTCTTGCGGTGGACGAAGCAAATGACAATGTATTTGTTCCATCTCAGGTCAGCAGTCAACGTGAGACCGAGCAGCCGCAGAGAGGCGTTCTCGAGAAGTTGAACGTCAGACATTCTAATGGAGGGCAGGGAAGGATCTCTGTGTTGATTAATAGAGAGCAGTTTTGTTTTTGAGGCATTAAAGTTGACCAGCCAATTCCTGTCCCAGTTCACAACTGATTGGAGGCTCTTTTCGAGACGCACGGCCAGGTTAGTTTTGTCAGCGACACTAGATTTATTTTTGAGGCAGGAGTAAATTGTGGTGTCATCCGCGTAAATGCCAACTTGGGAATTTATGGCGGGAGGAAGGTCATTTATGTAGATAATGAATAGAGTGGGGCCTAGGATGGAGCCTTGAGGAACACCTGCGTTCGTGGGATAGGAACTGGAGGAGAATCCGTTGAGAACGACCTTCAATTCACGGTTTGACAGGAATGATTGTATTAGGTCAAACAATCGACCCTTAATGCCATAACCCTGGAGCTTGCGAAGAAGGCCGGCATGCCAAAACCTATCAAACGCTTTGGAGATGTCTAGGGCCACGGCACGAGCTTCCCCGTTATTTTGAAGAGCTTGGTAGACAGTTTCAGTGATGGCCGTAAGCACATCAGCTGTAGATCGGGCAAAGCGGAAGCCATATTGCTTGTCTGAGAGCAGATCATGGGACGTAAGGTGGTTAACCACTTCGGTATTGATTACGGCTTCGAAGACTTTGCCGAAGAGGGGTAGGAGATTGATAGGACGGTAATTAGAAGGGTCAGAGGGGTCGCCAGAGTTCTTGAAGACAGGTTCTGCACAAGACCTTCACCACTATAATCAAATCTCATGTGTCGGGCTGTCAGTTTCCTAGGAACTGATCTGCTTGACCCTCATACGTTGAATCCGACGGGGAGAGTCGAGTATATATATGATGTCTCAAAAACCGGAATGCAATTATAAAAGAACGAGAATTTGGATGGCATTATCTATCATACTTTGGCCAATAAAATGTCCAGCGTGTCCCAGTTAAAACGATAAACTATGTCCAACAGCAAGGCTTCGAGAATTGTGGAACCAACTCTTAATTGCTGGTGTTCCCAGGTCCACCCTGACCCGGGGTGGTAACACCTGTTAGGGTCCCAGCTATGGGCAAATATCTGACCCCCCAAATAATGATCAAAGCGTTGTGGAGGTGTAAAATAGGTATTAATACAAGCAATAATTTTATTGAAAGAAAAATTATTACGAGCATTACATTTTTGAAGAAAGTTATTACGAGTAATATAGTTTTGAAGCAAAAATTATTATAAGAGATACAATTTAAAGGAAGGATTATTACCGGCAATACATTTTTGTAAGAAAAGTTATTTCTAGCAATGCTATTGTGAAGGAAGAATTATTGTCAGCAATACATTTTTAAAGGATAATTATTACAAACAAAATATTATCGGCAAGACATTTTTGTAAACATATTACCTGCAATAGATTTTTGGAAAGAAAAATTACCTGCAATAAATTTTTGGAAAGAAAAATTATCTGCAATAGATTTTTGAAGAAAAATATTACCAGAAATAGATTTTTGAAGGGAAAAAACATTACAGCAATACTTACTATGAAAGGGTAAAAATAGGTTTTAATACCAAGAATATTTTGTAAAAATTATTACCAGCAATACATTAATACCAGCTATACATTTTTGGAAAAAAACATTACCAGCGATACATTACCAGAAATAGATTTTTTGAAGGAAAAATGTTACAAACAATACATTTTTTAATAAAAAAATATTAACAGCAATAGAAATTGTCGGCATTAAATAATTTATTGAGGTTGATATGCCGTAAAACAAAAAAAAATTAAATTAAACCAAAATGTCCAGATGATATATTGTCAAATACAGAAGATTATCTTACAAATAAATATTTTTTTGTTTATGTCCGACTAAATATTTACCCATGTTACCACGCTCAAGCGGGATGCTATACAAGATCAGGCTTCATGTGAAACTGTTCTCCAGGGAATAATGATCCCACAAGCACTATGTATGAAAAATGGGCAATATGAAAAGGGTTATCCAAAACTAAAACACTTCATGAGTGAAACTAAAACTGAAATGACAGGATATCCTATCTACAGAAGATCACCTGAAATGGAGGAAGAACTGCTATCATAGCAAGAAATAGGCAAACTAATACAATTGATAATAGGTGAATTGTTCTCTTGTTCTTTCAATATATATTGAAACAAGTAGATATTAATGTAGAATGTTATGTTCAAGGCACCATAAACATAATGAAATATATTAATAAAGGATGCAATGCATCTGTGTAGAGACTAGGAAATTATGAAAGAAACTTAGATGGAGAAACTTAAATGACAACTTTTTAACAGGGAGATTCATGAATTCAAGTGAAGTTGCTTACAGGATAGAATGGGCCGTTAAAGTGAAGTTTTAACCTCGCTGGTTAGCTCAAAATAAATGAAAATTCACCCGCACCAAACTGATGAATATGCCGCGTGAGAAAGTATTCTTCTTTCAGGTAAATCTATTACATTCTGTTATTTATAAATCACGCACTGATCTAGCAAATAGGAATTGGACGGTGGAGTAAGGAATAGCGGCTCGGGTTGAGGAATCGGTGGGCCGAGTTCGAATTCCAGTCGAATTTATTACATTCACTTAATCTTGGGAAATATATGAACCCTCGTCTTCGACCCCCAGCTATGGTTAAATAGCATGACAGATTGGATGGCAACTGGTCTACCGCAGAAAGATATGGCAACCTACTACAGGAAAAAAATTGCCTGGTCAGTCATGTATAGAAAGATGCATGATCGCCTAAGCGTGTATCACGCATGACAAATAACTGACTGAACCAACACTGTAGACGCTTTCTACTTGCTGATGCACATTATATTCCTAACTTTGATATTTATTCAACCTTTACAGCGAATCAATCCTAAGAGAATTAAAACCCGACAAGAATTTCTTATTGGCTTCCTTAATCTTAATATTTCAGGCGTATGTAAAATAATGCGGATAAACAAGGCGATTTCGTCAGTGACAGTCAAGAGGGGGGTCATATATTTAGACGGAGAGGAAAAATAAAAGGAAAGTCAGACTCATATTCGATCATTCCATGAAGAAATATGTTCTTAGATTCTATCAAATATAGAATTCTTGTAGTTAAACTAAAAAGGAAGTCTTTTAATATATCCATCGCAGTTCTATATAAACCGAGAACACAGTGTACCGAAAAAGAAATTGAACAATTTTACCTCATACTAGACAACGCCAAGGCTCATTGCAAATCGCGAAAAGTCATAGTCGCCATGGGAGACCAAAATGCTAAAATAAGGAAGGAGTGAGATGCTCAAACTGTTGGTGTATTCAAACTAGGAACCCTTACGAACGCGGTACATGATGAATAATCAGCTAGTAGCCAACCCATGGTTTCAAGAACCCCCAAGATGCCTATGGAGATGGAGAAGCCCAGGGGGTGGAACTAAATCGACTATATAACAATCATTAAAAGATTCTGGAATGCAGTTTTACACTGTAAATCATACCCAAGTGCCGACTTCGAGAGCAACCACCTTCCAGTGATATGTAATCTTAGAGTGAAACTAGACAAAGCAGCAGCCAGATTGCAGTACGAGAGACACTTGAATGACCAGAATTTAAAACAAACTGCATATCGACAGGATTAAAATCAGATACAATGAAGTTAATGGGAATGGAATTCCGAAGTAGTACATAGTAAGAAAAGTTTGAGTAACATCATCAAAAGAGATCATCCCAAAGGAAACTAGACAAAGAAAAAGACAGATGACAAATAAAATTCTCAACATGATAAAAAGGAGACAGCAAACAATGCCAAGGTATGACACAGAATATAAGACATTGAACAAAGAAATTAGGAAACAAATGCAGACAGGTAAAAGATGAATGCCTCAATGAAAAGTGTACCGAAATAGGAAGGATGTGCATCACAAATAAGATAAATATGCATAAAGAATAAGAAAAATAACAGAGAAAAGACGCACCAGAATCTGTAAAACAGTCATAAGAGAAAAAGAAAAATAATTGAAATCTCATCACGGTTGATTTGTCAAGAAGTAGACTTCCTGATGTTATCAGTCTGGAGGGTGCGGCACCTTTGGAAAGGGTCTGAAACCCATACCATGGGTTGACCCAAGCCTTGTGAGTGAAATTGAGTAGACGGAAACTCTTGGGAGCTGTCGATAGCTGTGCTAGTACAAAGTCACAAGTCATCGTGACCGAGGGTGCGAGTGTGCTGGCCTTGTTCAGATCGTTGATCACGTTAGATAACACGCTCTCTCCCAGAAACTGTAACCAAGGTCTGTTCAGCATAGTTGCAGTATAAAGGACTGTGGGTGTTAAACAAAGTCAAATGTGGCCATTGAACAAACACAAATCTGCCTGAGCGAGCTTCTGCAATAAATATTGGCTAGCTGCCCTAATAGACGGGTATCCTCTTTTCTGAAAGTTAAAGTGGGGTCAGAATCAAAATTAGACAAATGTATCTTGATTGTAGCTACAATCAATATACATTTTGTCGCTGACATATTTTCCGTAATTATCAATGATGGCCTGTCTATGTTCCGGTTTATCATAACATGAAAAAATGACTCACCCACCTCCACTTCTCTGAACTTACTTTTCTATTTAGCGCAGATCTGACATTTAATTGGTTAACCAAGACACACCCACAAGTCTATTTTTAATTCTGACCTTATGCACCCACCCCGAGCTTTAACTTTAGGAAAAGAGGTAAGACAATGTTTTTAAATTTCCTTAAAAATCATTTAATCACCAGATACTTACCATCGCCTGAAGAAGTACAATCAAAGTATAGAAACATGTCAGGTTTTGTGTAGCGACTTCAACATGTTTTTATTATAATCTCTTATAACAAAAAGAATAATAATATATTGCTCTACCTTGTATTGAGGACTTTTTTTTTAAAGTAAATGCTATGAACAGTGAAATTTTACTCCATCTGTTCTTTCTCTTATATATATATATATATATATATGTGTGTGTGTGTGTGTGTGTGCTTGTGTTTGTGTGTGTGTTTGTTTGTGTGTCCGTTTGTGTATTTGAGTGTGTGTGTGAGAGACAGATAGAGTATCTGTCTTATGTCTGTGTGTTGGGGGATTTGAATAATCATAATTAAGTAATTCATTGAGTCTAGACTACTTAATTACGATTATTCAAATCCCCCTAATAATTTCTATATGTATATATCCTAGCTTGAACCGGCTTCTAATGCTCTGGATGGAGCGGCTTGGGAAAAGAAGACGTGACAGGTAGGGGCACAGTCCCTTGGTATATAGACTTGGATAGGTCGCACAACGTAATTTGTGAAGAGTCTAGTTTATTACCCCTTTCCGTTGGTCTAGTGGGTATGTCGCTGGCGTCAAATCGTAACGGTCCGGGTTCGATTCTTGGTAGTAGATGTGCACTGCTGATGAGTTCCAAAATGGGACGAAACTGCCGCCCAGTGCTTTCTATTGAGGATTCATTACTGAATTATATATATATATATTATAAATTAATTGATTTAAAATATGTTTCAAAAATGTAAGCTGAAAGCTCCGAATTTCATTTTGTAATTAAATTAAAGACATTAGTTCCATTTCACCCTCAAGCGAATTTTGGGGTAACTTTTAAAATTACTGGGTTTTAAAGACACAGCAGAAATCATAATTCACGTTTCCAAGGATACAGAGAAATCCAATTCAACCAGATAAGGGGTGTTTGCATGTTCATTATCGCTGTATTTTGATGTATCAGTTATTAGTTACGTTTTGGTAGGAGTAGGGATGTATTTTTCAATGAATTCAGACATCCGTAAAATGCATGTCGTCTGGATGTTTTTTTTAAATTTTATTGTTAACGGCAAAAATTCTTACGGCATTTTTTTCTATTTGTATATTTAAAGATTTGGGGGGGGTGTTTAGGTTAGAATACGTTTTATTTAACAACGATTTGAAAAATATTTTCACTTTTAATTTTTAATATACTATATTTCTTTTAAGAACAAGTAAATGTATTAGAATCCCTTACAGTATGTAGAATTATTTTCACATCAAGTATAAGTATGTATATTATTAGGTAATTTCTTTTTTTTTAATTATATTTAAATATTATTTAAGTAAAATTTATGTCAATGACGGCAAAATAGCTAATTAATTTCACTGATTTAGCAAACTTATTTTTTTATATAAACCTAGTAATATATTGTTTCTCATGTAAGTACAAAGGACATGGGTCATTCAATGGCTTACATCATCTAGCTTTACATATTAATTTCATTTTACTGTAGGTGTTTTATTGGATACTTTTAAGTGCTTGTAGTACTTTGAGGGAGGTCTTTAGGTTAGAATACATTGTATTTAACTAGAATTTTATAAGATGTTTAGGTTAGAATTCGTTTTATTTAATTACAATTTTAAATACAACTTTAAAATATTTTCACTGTAAATTTTAATAGACTATATTTCTTTTTAAAATAAGTAAATGTATTAGAATTACTTTCAGTAAATTAAATTATTTTTCCATATCAAGTATAAGTATGAATATTATGATTTTTAAAATTTTATATTTAAATATTATTTAAGTAAAATTTATAACGATTACAGCAAAAATAGCTAATTCATTTCTCTGATTTAGTAAACTTTATTTTTTATGAACTTCGTAATATATAGTTTCTCATGTATGTACAAGGACATGGGTCTTTCAATGGCCTACATCTTCTAGCTTTTCATCATAATTTCATTTTTCTGTAGGTGTTTTATTGGTTTCATTTAAGTGCCGGTAGTACTTTGAGAGATGTGTTTAGGTTAGAATACGTTTAATTTAACTACAATATTTTAAAAGATGTTTAGGTTAGAATTCGTTTTAACTACAATTTTAAATACAAAATATTTTCACTGTTATTTTAATAGACTTTTTTTAAACAAGTAAATGTAATAGAATTACTTACAGTATATAAAATTATTTTTTCACGTTAAATATAAGTATGTATATTACCGAGTCGCACTTTTTAAATTTATTTTTATTTTTAAATATTATTTAAGGAAAATTTTTGACAATGACGGCATAAAATAGCTATTTCATTTCTCTGATTCAGTAAATTTTTATTTTTTATAAACTTAGTAATATATAATTTCTCATGTATGCACAAAGGACATGGGTCATTTAATGACCTACATATTCTAGCTTTTCTTATTAACTTCCATTTTACTGTAGATGTTTTATTTGATTCTTTTAGGTGCCAGAAGTACTTCGAGAGAGGTGTTTGATTTTTATATCTATATATCCTAAATGAACTTTGATGTTGGTTGAATCTTTTTTTGAATTCATGGCTAGTGCAACCTATATATATTTTTATGTTTTCAGGATTTTCAATCGAAGAGATATTGCATTGGTATACTAATGATTCTGTGCAACATTTATTTTGCAGAGGGCAATTATGAGGGTTTCTACAGTTACATAATTTTTGTTTATCTTCATCAGTTTTTATTTTTTTTTTTTTTTCCATTGTCTAAATGTTTTTGGTTTTGGTATAAGTGTTTATTTAAGATATTAGCATTATGTTTCTTAATAATTTTTTCTAAGTTTTCCGTACAGCTGTAATTCAATTTTAGTGTGTTTTTATTGAAAATAGTACTTTGTTTACTTTCACTAGGAAAATGCTTGACTATTAATGCGAGGAATTTTTGTCCTAACTTGTTTTTTACCATTTGGATGTATGGGGGCGTATACCAAATTATTTTTCTACTTCTGTTTTCTCTATGCTTTCCATTTTCATTTTTTATATAAGTTAGTTTTGGATTTTTATAGCCACTCTATTTTAGATCTTTATTATAGGAATTGATATGTTCATCGAAAATCTTGTCATTCGCTGAATTTTTACTTATTCTTTTACTGATAGATAACGGTATATGTTTAATTATAGATGGGGGTGATTTGATTTAGGGTGTACATATATATATATATATATATATATATATATATTGAACTTTATTTCAATCCTTCATGAGCTTTCGATCATTAACTATGATTTATTAACGATGAACATATCATTTTCGTTTATGATGGATTTCATCACGATTCTTCTGTTAAGCTTAGAGAGTAATTATACATTCTTATTCTCAAAGTAGAGTCCAATAGTGTTATAAAAAACCTCGGAGAATTTCAGTAAGATATCTTAAACATTTCTAAGATACAACGGTTCAAATCTTAATCTAACATATAGACAATTTTGATGTTACAAGATTTGGACAATTTTGTTGTTACACTGTATATATATATATATATATATATATATATATATATATATATATATATATATTACTTATTATAAAACGCAGATTGTGTGTGTGTGTGTGTGTGTGTGTGTGTGTGTGTGTGTGTGTGTGTGTGTAACGTTTATATATTGGATCGGATTTCCTACATTTTTTTTAGCCGATTTCAACAAAACTTCACAGGACTACATAAAATTACCTTGTGGTGGTTCTAACGTCGCCGAAAATGGGAAAAACACAATTGTTTTTTAACAAAATCAATTTGAAAACACGATTAAGTCACATCGTGAGAATGAAAGGGGGACAACTCACATCGGGTTAAAAAACCCAGGTTGTTTGTGTGTGTGTGTGTTCCTTTACATATGGGATCGGATTTCTTACATTTTTCAGCCGATAAAACAAACATCCACTTTTTTGGGGCAGGTAGTGTTTCTTATTGTCTTGCACACTTTTTTCTTTATTTATACATTCAGAATGCTTTAAAAATTCCATTTACAAGACAATTGTTAAAAATAAAATTCTAATTCTATTCAATCGGGGGACTCATCATAACGATTGAAAACAATGTTTTTGTTTGAGTTTGAGTTTGACCAGTTCATAAAAAAAAAACTAAGACATGCGTGTCCGTCAACCTAAACAATAATCTAACGATCTCTACTGGTTGTACGAATCGAAAAATCGGATAATTCTTTATCTTTAGGGAAAGATAATTCCACGTACTTTAGGGCCGTTTTTACATTTCCCTTTGCAATTTGTTACAATGCAGATCAATAAGGCATTGGTTCTATTTGAAATTAATTCAATATTTAAAAGAAAGTATTAAGAAATAATTTAAAAATGCCGACGTAAGAAATCTGATAGACAAAAAACAACAATATTTCGAAGATGATAATTATTAAGGAAAGAACACAGTACTTACCTTGTAATAAATTAATAAACGCAAATAAAGTTAATATTTTTTGTATTAGAAACAACGAATGGAAAATATATTCAAATCGGAATGCTAATTATGAATCACCACAAGCAAAATATGCAATTTTTTTTTTACTGTATTCAATAAGTAAAAATCATAAATTGTAAAAGATTACAGAGAAAGGCTACCTACATTTTTCAACCGATTTCAACAAAACTTCACTTTTTTTTTTTGGCAGGTAGCGTTTCTTATTGTCTTGCACATTTTTTTTCTTTATTTTTTACATTCAGAATGCTTTAAAATTCCATTTACAAGACAATTGTTTATAATAAAATTCTATTCATCAATCGATAGACTCATAACTATTGTAAACAATGTTTTTGTTTGAGTTTGGGTTTGACCAATTCGTAAAAAAAACTAATTAAGACATGCGTGTCCGTCAACCTTAAACAATAATCTTTGTCAATTTTATTTTTCAGTCTTTATGATGGTCGATACTTGATCTATCTCTTACTATTACATCCACGGACAACGCCGGGCTCTACTGCTAGTATATATATATATATATATATATATATATATATATATATATATATATATATATATGATAAAAATATAGTGGTTAAGTGAATGACAAGTAGAAAATATTAATTTTGACACGTTTTGTTTCCTGCCAATTTCATTTTACATCGTTTATATATATATATATATATATATATATATATATATATTGGATAGATGTTTTGTGACCCTGGGTTTCAGCGATCGTCAGACAAACGATCGCTAAAGCGTGAAACCCAGGGTCACAAACTCACATCTATCCAACCAAATATGTTAGCTCTATCTCTGATATTGAGCGCTTTCTAATAAGTACCGCGCATATAATATATAAATAATTATACATATATATATATTTATTTATATTTATATTCACTTTTCACATATATATATATATATATATATACGATTGCTTCCACCA
This sequence comes from Acanthosepion pharaonis, assembly GCA_903632075.3. Taxonomy (NCBI): domain Eukaryota; kingdom Metazoa; phylum Mollusca; class Cephalopoda; order Sepiida; family Sepiidae; genus Acanthosepion; species Acanthosepion pharaonis. The sequence goes on along the minus strand of CAHIKZ030000375.1, from coordinate 714,142 downwards.
ATAAATCTATTATTAGTCTGAATAATTTTCTTCTCAGAACAAAGCATCATTACCATGAGAGCTGCTTCGCCTTGAATTACTTTCTCATTTTCAGCAACTTTGTAAATAACTTTTAGCAATACACTCCAAACATCTCTGTCTTGTGATAACTGTCGAAAGTTTTGTAACCTTTACCAAATTTTTAAGGTCAATGATAGAGCTTCATCAACGGCTCCTTTAATGTCGCTGTTCCATGCGTACTCTTTAACTTCTCGTCCAGTGTCAATGGATGTTATTCTTCTATTTTATATTGATGTCAAAACCATTCCTGCAATGTTGATTGTTTTCAAAACTATTATATTGTACCGTTAAAGTCCGATATTAAAAGTCCTTTGATTTTGTTTTCTTGGACGCAGCTTACATCAATGTTAACATCTCGAGTCAGTAATTCTAGCTTTTTTTCTCTCTCAAATCTTCCAACGCTAAATGCCTCGTTGATAACATATCTATATGCAATTGAAGACATTTACAAAGTTTTATATAAAAATATGCCACCTTTTAATGGTTGACAACCGGTAGTCATTACATTCTCTGTCAAAGTAAACGAATCATTCCACTATGAATATTTTCCATCTTGTCATTCACTTAACCAGTATAAGTCCATCTCTTTTTTAATTTAACACTAAAGTCTCTTCTTTCTTTTTCTTTTCCGTTTAATCAATACGTCAAAAAAAGATTTAAAAGAGAGTTTTCTCAATCACTAAATAATACGAATAAATTGTAGGAAATTACACGCAACTGGTGCACTTCGAATACGCGTTTCCAATCTGACCAATCATTTTCTGAATTGACTTCTTAGGTGATACTGCTTCCATTTTTATTACACATTGGAAAATTGAACACTCCTCCACGCAAAATAGAGAAAGTCAATATTGCTCGTACTTTCGAAATGAAATGTTCCCACTCAGTGAGAATTATTGTATACTCAAAACCGTGGTTCCTTGCCAAATTTCCAAGCTGCCAATATCGGAACTTGTAGAATGAGATCAAAAGTTTACTTCATAAACAGAACGAAGCAGGAAAATACTCTCAACTTTGAACTTTGCTGAACGGATTATAAAGATGGCGGCGTGCGAGTCAAAAGAAAATAATCACTATTTGAATGTTACGCATTCTTTCAAGATCCCCTCCTGCACTATTTTCCCTTCCACTCTATCTGTCCGTCTCTCTCTCACCCTCTAACATACAGCCCTCTCCTTCTCTTTCCCTCTCCCTTTCCCGTTATCCTTCTCTCTCTCCCTGTCCTCCCCCTCCCTTATATATCACTCTGTCTCTCTCATACTCGGAGATACCTACACAGTCATGTTATTTCATAATCTAATAAGGTCTTTCTTTCGAGCTATCTCTCCCCCACCATTCTCTCCTCTACCTCTCTCTATCTCTCCCCCAATCTCTTGTCATCCCCCTCTCTCTGTATCTCACTCTTTCCCTATCACCCCACCTCTATCTCTTCCCCTTGCTCTACCTTCCTCCCTCTTATATGCACGAAGATTCCCATATTCAGAGATACCTCCACACATTTATTCTATTTCATCGTGATTTCTATATCATTTAATGATCTCTCCCTCTCTCTCCCTCTAACTCCCCTCTCTTCTTTACCTCTCCCTTTCTCTCTTCCTCTCTCTCTCTTCCTTTCTCTCTCTATATATTCCGCTCTCTCTCTACCCAATCTCTCGCCCTCCCTACCTTTCACCCTCCTTATCTCTGTACCCAGCTCTCACAGTTTCCTTATCTTTCATCCTTCCACTGTTTCTCTTCTCTATCTCTCTCCTCCCCTCATCTATTTCCACCCCCCTCTTATACGCATGATATTCACATACTCTGAGATGCCTACATGCTATTTCATAATCATTTGTATATAATGTAATAAACACGCAGTTTATAAATGTATCTGTTAGGACCCTGACAATTACCATATTATAATTCTGCTTGTTGCTTAGGTAATTAGCACGACCGTTACGCGCTGCCAATACCTAATAAATAATGGACTCTTCCGTTTTGATCGCGACAAGTGACGGAAAAGGCATATCGGAGACGCTGTTTGGTTTCACTGAGAAAAAAAGAAAGAAAACAAGGACAATAGCGCGCTCATGTTTAACATCTGCTCCAGTGAAATGGCAAACTTAGTCAATCGTTAAATCTGTTCATTTGTACCCTCTTACTTCTTTAAATAATGCCCTTGTTATTGCAAAATTTTGTTAAAGTTGTTAAGCTCAAATATCTAACGATGCAATAGGGGGAATTCCACGGGGATTTCATAATCGTGGAACTCGTAAGGAACTTATTCAATCATTAATTTAAGAATTAGGATTCATCAGAAAATTAAAATGGCGAAACAGCGAAATTTTCACGATAACTACTAATATAAATAAAGATGGCTGCCTGTTCGTGTGTGTGTGTTGTAACTTGACAATTGTATAAAGGAAGATATATGTCTATCCATCTGTGTGTGTCAGTAAATATTACATAAAACCGAGAATCTCAAATAAATGAGGTTTTTATGTCTACCATCATAGATCTTATACTTTACCCTACGCAGCAATTCTTACTTAACACATAGGCTCGTGTTTGACATTTTCTGAGACACTCTTATTTGCGGTTGTCTACAATGGGTTTATACGCTGTGATACTTTTAATGCGAAAACAATGTTAAGACTTGATTTGAAGCTATAAATAAATCAGATATAAATCCTATATATAAAGTACAGTGTATGTGTGTTTGTACGTATGTGTATGTGTCTCCAAGCAACACCTCAGCTCCCACTGGTCCGATTTCAATTATTTCTAGCTCATTTAAAAACCCTAGAAAAGTTAAGCGCAAGGAACGATTTTCATTGAGCTCAGGGTAGCCAGATTATGCGAGGTTAAACATATATATTAATATATTATACCAGCCATTATCGTTGCTTTCATTGTTCAAGAGGATTAATTCTTATTTACCTTTTGTATCGAAAATTGCAGTGCAGTTTTATTATAAAATATTATAAACTACTTTAAAAGACGCCATATTGGCCAGCATTTAAGCTAGCTCCGGTGGAGGACTCTTGGTTTGGCCATCTTCACAAGAGCTAGGGAGGAGTAGATGCAATAGGCATCAATAAACTACAGAAGAACTCAAAATTGATCACTGCATTTAAGTATTCTATTAATGTTTAAGCTTACCTTTTAAAAGTTCAATGATAATTCTTCTGCTGCCACTTAATTTTAAGACGATTTGATGTACGTAAATCCTTATTTTCCGTGCGAACAATTATCTTTATTTCATGGGTGACAGAATAGGGGACAATTTATAAGATAAACTTAATACAGTGTAAAGATGGAAAAATAGAAATTAGAATTAGTTATGCATTCAACATTTGAAGAATTAGAGAAACATTTCATTAAAACCAATATTATAGAATCTATATGAAAAGATGCGAAATTGGAACGCAATTATCCAATGAATTCTGGGGTTAAAATAAAGTACCAATTCCACTTTATAGTAATTTACACGCGCTGTATACTCTGTCCCCCTACTAGGACGAGATGTGACACAAGGTGACACAAGGTCTATTTTTAGGTGGGGAGCCGAGCGCGTACACCCGGGACAGGAACAAAAATTCCCCTCAGCCCCCGCCACCTGCACTGACTTCGGTGCGAGCACCGATCCCACCCTCTGGTGGTTTACTCATTCCCCCACGAGAATGAGATGTGACACAAGGTCGGATTAAAGTGGGGACCCGAGCGCGTGCACTCGGGCAGGGACAAAAATTCCCCTCAGACCCGCAACCGTCGGTTGCGCTGGCCTCGGTGCGAGCACTGATCCCTCCCTCTTGTGCAATGGGAGTGCGAGGCATCGGGCAGCTGTTCCCCAGGGCTGGGTACCTCTTCAGCGTAATTTCCCTCAGTTGCGACTCTGTCCTTAGACAGTGAAGCCCCTGAGCGCACTCTGTCCAAGGACAGAGACGCAACTGAAAGATGATAAATAGTATGCATAAATTACACGATTGAATTACAAAGGACAGATGCGTACCTACTCAAAAGGCTAAATATCCGTGTTATATATTATCTACTTCTAGGTGGTATCACTCTTCAGGTTTAACTAATTTGCATATTAATTTTAAAAAAAGTATATTTCATTAATTAACTGTCTTTCATTAGTGTTCATTTATTCAAGGATTGTTTTGATTTTCATATCAAAAATAGTTCTGTTTTGGAATATTGTTTCATATAGTACAGAAAAGTGTTTGAAATTTGTATTATACTAGCCCTTCAGCAAGTTGGCATCTATTTGTAAAACTTTCCTTCACTATAACAAGTCAATTTATGAATGAAATGTTCATTTAAAATTTTTGTTACAAATATTTCAAGTAGTGAATATATATTTCGTTGCGAAGAGATAGCGTGCGGGAAAAGCCTGCTAGTATAATATATAAATCAAATATAATTTTTTTTATCGCCTAAGGTGGCTATTATGAAATTGACGTTTGAAGCCAGATTTCATAATTGACTCCTGCCAGCCAACGCGTTAATGAAGATAATTAACGTTTAATCTTAATGATTAAATTAATTTCCTATTGATTTCCAATCTACCATTTTGAGATCTGTAGAAATCAACGCTTATTTTTTTGTTGTTGTTTACATTTAAATTATGTAGTTATTCAAATAATGCACCTGAACGTATATTCTTCATATATATATATATATATATATATATATATATATATATATATATATATATATATATATATAGTACAGGTAATCGATCCGTTGGTATATGCATTTTTACAGCAAAAAAACAAAATTACCTCAACCTAGATATTGTCTATGCCCGGCTATCATCAGTCTCTAAATGTCTGTCTCGGAGCGTTGTTTTAAATTTATTTTCATCAGTCCTCCTATATAGGAGATGCCTTGCTAATGGGAATGTGTTTGTGTTAGCGATTGGTTTAGGCGTAAGATATCTTATTCCGGGTGAAGCGTTCTGGGGTTGAAGCATACACACACACACACACACACACATATATATATATATATATATATATATATATATATATATAAGCCAGTTTATAATAATTTATAATAAAACGTGCACTGCAATTTTCGATACAAAAGGGGAATAAGAGTTACTCCCTTTGAACCATGAAAGCAACGATAATGTCTAGTATAATATATTAATATATATGTTTAACCTCACATAATATGGCTACCCTGAATCTGAGCTCAAGGAAAATCGTTCCCTGCGCCTAATTTTTCTAGGGCCTTTAAATGAGCTATGAATCAGTACATATGAATGGCGAAACACGTAATTAAATATATTTTCCATGATGTGTTTTCCATTTTTCAAATTTCTAAGAAAGGTTTGATCAGATCAAAAAAGAAAGAAATGTGTGTATTTGAGTGTATGCTCAAATAATGAACCATCGTCACTCATTTTTTGTCTTCTTTAATCACGAGAAATGCTAGCCGAGGAGAAAGTACTATGATTCATTATTGTTGTAGAGTAATTTTCACAGTGGAGGCTTGTATTTCACTAAGTCGGTCCTAAAATAGGTTCGACGTACAAAACGTTAGGAACTTGAAATAATAGTTAATGACGCAGCTTTCTAGTTGTGATGGTTGATACTTTAATGTCCGACATCGACTGGCTCACCAACTCCACTCTTAGCCCTGGTGACTGCTACTATTACTACTTATTATCTGTGGGAGAGTCTATTAACAAAGAATAGGTATGTTCCGGTATAACAATTATTTAAGCCTACACACAAATACACACACAAACACATTTCTTTTGTTTTGTGATCTGCTGAGGCCAAGAATTGTGAAACTCGTAATCAAATCTAGTTCCAATAAAACGTTTTCCATTTGTCAAATTCTTAAAACTTTGTCGTCGGGTTTCTATATCCTATTTTACACACACACACTTATATATATATATATATATATATATATATATATATATAGAGAGAGAGAGAGAGAGAGAGAGAGAACGAGGAAAAAAATCGATGCACCCATAGAAATGATGACGAACAAAATATAAAGCTTGTTGCATTTGTAATTACATTTATTAACATGCCTAATGAGTTCTGACTTTGAGAAAGGCCAAATCGCCGCTTTTCATAAACTTGGGCTGTCGAATAGATCGCTAGCTGATAAGATTAATCGAAGTGAGTCATGTGTCTGCAAGTTAATCAAAAAAAGAAATCAAACTGGAACATATAATATCGTTACAACACGATAACGATTCTAAGCATTATTCTGCCTTAAAGAATAAACGTTATCTAGAGTGGAAGCGTGACGAGAGTAAGTTGTAACTCTTCCAGTGGCCGAGTCAGAGTCCTGAACTTAACCCTTTTAAAAACCTGTGGACGATAATGGACAAACGTGCCCGTAATAGGAAAGTTAAGACAGAAGATAAACTTTTTCGCGAATTAAAGAAATGCTGGAAAAAGTCTGGTGAAGGACGTTGACTTACTAAAGAATTTTGCCACGAAGAATTAAGGCAGTTATTAAAGCAAAAGGTTACCCAACAAAACATTACATCATTTTTTACTTTTATAATGTATATATATACACCTGTATTAATAAACGAATTCTCTTACTCACATGTCTTAGTAAAAATACAAAAATCGACTTTCTATGGGTGCATCTATTTTCTGCCTCGTACTATATATATATATATATATATATATATATATATATAATAAAAGAAATAATCATACATAGAATCAATCAGCAATATTAATATACACTAGAAACATCTGACAACAGAAAAATACCCAAGTAAGAACCATAGTAAAAACAACAATCGTATTCCTATGGTTTTTAACCACAATCAATATTCCCACACACTTATTCACAATTTAAAAAATGATTACAAGAACCTCCAGCTAAACAAAAATATCAAAGACATTTTCGATAAACCACCCATAAATGCAAAGAAACAATCACCTAACTTATCAGCTATCCTCATCTCTACCAAATATCTAAACAATACAAACCAATCAGAAAATTACAAATGTAACAAACCTCGTTGCTTAATTTGCAAACACTTAAATAGATAATGTATTTTCAGTACCCAACACCAATATCAAGATACACCCACCTCGCCTCACCTGTGATAGCCATAACATAATCTACTATTTATTCTGCACAATATGTCCCAATAGTGGATATATTGGGGAAACTGGAAATAATTTTAGGTTTCGCTTCAACAATCATAAACCATACATCAAAACAATCCTTATTCCCCCATAGCTGAACACTTTAATCAATCAGGACACTCATTAGAAAACTGTAAATGTTTATTGATAGATTCTGATTTCAGTTCCACATACACACGCAGAAAAAAAGAAAAATACTGGATTTTAAAATTAAACACATATAAACTAGGGTTAAATAAAGACTAGCAAAAAAAGTTAGAGACATCGAAGAACTCAAGATCAGAATAAAAGGTTTTCCCCGTGGAATGTGTTTCACGGCACTAAGGGTACTGTTGATCGCTGGTTTTTGTGAATCAATCGTACTGGTGGACAGGTGGAGACTGTTCAGTAAACTCTGAATAAATGATTTCTCTCATACCACTGTTAACAATTTAACAATCCTATATTTACTAATTTGGCCTTTGAGCATGTTAGTAAGTTTTTTTTTAATTTCCAAAACCTTTTTTATCAAATAGGTTGTATTAAAACGTAAGTATAATAACGTTTTCTCACTTAGTGTCTGTCACCTTTTTTCTTCTAGGTACCGTATCCCTTCAGGACGTTAACGATCATGACTCTCCTGTTGTTTGTAGCTCTCAATAAGCATTGTCTTTTTGTTATCTCTCTTAAACCTTGCTCCAACATCCATTTATCCAAGCTCGTTAAGTAGTTTATGTGTTGCTTTCCTCTGTCCTTCTTACCTTCAATCTGTCCTGTGAGTATCAAATTTTCCAATCTTCTTTCCTCGTTATATTATTCACTGAAAATATTCATCTCTCTCTTCTTGATGTTAAATATAACTGTCCTTTTCTCTAAAATTTCGACGCTTCTTCCATGTTCAGTCCATGGTATTCTCGGCATCTTTCTATTGGACCATTTTTCGGTTACTTCAAGTCGCTTCTTTATATGCGAAAAAGAAAAGAATATGTGGCAGCGAATTCTGGACGATTTCCTCACGGATGCAGAAGAGACTCGATGCGACGGACATATGGTTCTACAGAAGGATGCTGAGGATTTCGTGGATCGAGCGTGTGAGCAACGATGAGATCTTAGACAGGTTGCAAACAAGGAGGAGGCTTATACTTAACATCAGGAAGAAGCAGCTGAAGTTTCTGGGACATTTAATGAGGAAGGAGGGCCTAGGAAATCTGATAATCATGGGTCGAATAGAAGGAAAGAGAGACAAGGGAAAGCAACGTGTGACATACCTGGCGGACTTGGGCAGGTAAATGACAGAACGTGGTCTACAGGAGGAAGCAGAGGCAAGGAACTTATTGAAAGCTGCAAGGGATAGAGGGAGAGCCATGATCGCCTACGTCCTGAAAGTACATGGCACTTAAAAAGAAAGAAAGAAAGAAAGAAGATTGTTCAGCGTTCACTACCATAACTGAACTGATATTACGCAACAGTTCAGTACTGTTAAGTTTGGAAAATTTAACACTCTTAGGGCATACGGAAGACAAGAGGGACGGAGAAAAACAGCGCATAATCTAAGTCTGTGTAAATCGGTGGCAGAACAGATTTTAGGGGAAAAAAAAACTTACGAAGAGCTACAAAGGACAGGAAATTGTGGAGAGACATGATCGCCAACTTCCTGATCGGAAACATCACATACAAGAAGTTTGCGTGTTGTTTCTATTACAAAACAATAAAGGCAAACATAACCACAGAGTTTTAGCCCATTAATATTCTTACGATGTTTCTTCTTAACTATATTTCGCAATTAAACAAAACGTGTGACTAATATAATTTCTCTTTATTTTTATAGGCCACGATTTTTTGTGGTGTAATGCCACGTGGGACACGGCTTCCTGTTGGCCACAAACGCTGACCAATGTCACAGCTGTTATCCACTGCCCGCGCAACATCCTTGGAGTCGATCCTCGAAGTAAGTTTCTTTGTTTAACGGCATATCAACTCCTTATGGGTCATTTAATGCCGAAATTGAATTTTCTTTTACAAAAATGTATTACTGGTAAATTTTTTTAACTATGAAAATGTATTGCTGGTATTTTTACGATAAAAACATGTATTTTTAGACTTTCATAATGTTTCGACCCCAGCTTATGGAGTTAACTATTTGCCCATAGTTAGGACCCTAACAAGCGCTGTCACCCCGGGTTATGGTGGGGCTGGGAACAACAGGAATTAAGAGGGGGTCTAACGCTCCTCAACCCCCCACCCATCAGAGGCCTTGCTGTCGCATTTAGTTTATCTCGAAGTAAGCATTTGCCAAACCACATCATACGGAAATTGTAAAGGTTATTCCGTTGCAGTAAAGTTAAACTCATTGCATTCATAATACTTAACACAAGTGTATTTAAACTCGTCTGAGATCAGAAGAAAATATCCAGAATATGAAAATATGTCATAACGGATCTCGCAAGCTATTGTTATGAACTCCTTTTATATCAGAACGAGGCTTATCTACCGGAAGTTGATGGTTATTTTTTAGTCTTGGAAGATATTTGTATCTAGTATATTACCAATACACATGACTATAGAAATTAATAAAAAATAAATGTAAACTGTTAAATTCAAAATTAAATTATTTAATGTGTGTGTGTGTGTGTGTCTGTGTCTGTGTGCGCGCAAATATATTGAAAAATAGGAAAGAACCGTTAGGTTAATCATTCCGAAGTTCTTAAAAACAGTGATGGAAACACAAGTAAAGGGTATATTATAAATATTTTTAAAAAAAATATGATTCCATCGCTACATAGGATTGTTTCAAAAACAGGAACTAAACACTTTCGATTCAATTATAGAAAATAAATTAAAGTACCTAGATCTGTTTCATCCTCCAAAATTCGCCTGGCCCAGTGGCACGAACTCACTGTGGATGATCCCTCTAACATCAAAGAAGAAACCCAGTCCCGTTACTTTCCAGACAGACCTCATATATATATATATATATATATATATATATATATATATATATATATATATATATATATATATATATATATATACACACAGTGGGGGGGAAATAAATATTCGTACACTTGAAAAATTGTATTTTTATAAATGTAAAAGCCTTAAATAAAACAAATCTCGGCACATTTTATGTATAAAGACACATGCTATTAAAAAATAATAATAAACTTAATTAATTCTTATTCTAACAGAAATTAATGTATTTTTTAATTCTAACTGGTGAAAAAAGTATTCGTACAAATCAATTATTAAAATAAAATAATCAATTAATCATGAAAAAATTATATTCTAGAATGTTTCAGTAATGTTATCAGTAATTATAGTTAACGCTATTAGCCATTATCAGAGCATTCTGCAATTTCTAGTCTTACGAGAAGGTACGAATAATGTCTAAAGGTAAAGAATTGACTATTTCACAAAAACAACACATTGTGTCTCTTTGGAAAGATGGGAAAAGTTACAGAACGATTTCTCACAACCTGAATATTCCTTTTACTACAATTGCTTCGTTTTTTTAACTGATGAAAAAAGTATTCGTACAAAACAAAAAAAGCATATTAACTTAATTTATTACTTTGTGGAATATAGTTTTTTCATAATTAATTGATTATTTTATTCTAATAATTGATTTGTACGAATACTTTTTTCACCAGTTAGAATTTTAAAAAATGCATTAATTTCTGTTAGTATAAGAATTAATTAAGTTTATTACTTTTAATAAAATGTATCTTTACACATAAAATGTATCAAAATTTGTTTTAGTTAAGGCTTTTACATTTATAAAAATACAATTTTTCAAGTGTACGAATATTTATTTCCCCCCACTGTATATACGATTATAAATGGATTAGATCTGACATATTTTTAATGGATACTCATATTTTAGTAGATGTTCTGTTTATATTGTTAAACACTGTATTTATATCAATCGGCCTGAATATTCGTGAAATCTTGTTAGAAAAATATTCTTCCTGCAGGAGGATTTCAAACTGTGTCCCCTAGGAGAAAGCGTCATTAGATCTAACGTGACTTGTCCTCTCGGCCACGTAAGTACCTCCTGGCCAGGCAAAGCCCGAATAGAGCTTTTTAAACACATATCTTTCCCGATTCTCGAAATATACATATCTGCTCTGTTTCGTATCCTAATATATACGAAAACATTTTTTTTTAGTAAATGGATTAAATCCGATATATTTTTAATTTTATTTTTTAGATGTTATTTTTAATAACTTCAAAATTAATCGAGGATGCGTATTTTTCTAACAAGATTGCTCGAATATTCAGGCCGGTAGATGTTAAATTATAAATATACTTTTTAATTATAAAATCAGATTATGTACTTAAATATGAGTATCCATTAAAAATAACGTCTAAAAAATAAAATAAGCATATATATATATATTTGAATATTTCATAACTTAGTCACTCCCGCAGACATTTACATCGTGAAATTTAAATGCTACAGTACATAAGCTAAGCGTTTTT
>CAHIKZ030000375.1:662500-700000 GCA_903632075.3 Acanthosepion pharaonis | reverse complement strand
AACTCGAATCAACAATTAGACCATGAAGAAACCTGACCTTTTTGGATGTTAACAACCAGAAAAAATATCGGACGTCTCGGTCTTTCGTCAGCCATTACCGGCTTATTGAGAAGTAATTCACTGCCGAAAGATTTTTGGCGGAGTCATAAAATTTGGGCCTATTTACTTCTTTTACAGACTTTCCTTGCAGAAAATCACTACGCACTACCGTAAAGAAATGTATTTTTTTTTCGTAAGTTGAGTTTTATTCATAACAAAAACAAGTTAAATAATACAATAGAACCCTTTTCCGTTTCGAATAGCAATGACAAATTAAAAGAACAAATTAAATAATAAAAATAAAGCCTTTTTTATATTGTAAAATTGAAAATAAAACAAAAATTAAGGCAAACTTGGTAAATTATTTAATGTTTGTTTTTATTTTTTAATTTTTACCCGTAATTAAATAATACAATAGAACCCTTTTTCCGTTTTGAATAGCAATGACAAATTAAATAATAAAAATAAAGCATTTTTTATATTGTAAAATTGAAAATAAAACAAAAATTAATACACAAATTTGGTAAAGTGGAAGGGTTGATTGTATTATTTCATTTCTTTTTAAATTGTCCCCTTTTCTACACAGAATACCCCACCCCTGACCTTAACAACTAAAGATTAATTTTAGGCTGAGTAGTTAAGGTCAGGGGTGGGGTTTTCTGTGTAGAAAAGGGGACAATTTAAAAACAAATGAAATAATACAATAGTAAATAGGCCCTAATTTTATGACTCCGCCAAATAGTAAAATTGGTAAAAAAAAGTAAAACCTTATAATAAATTATTAAAGCACTTAAATGATTTTAACTGAGGTAATTCTTTTTTCATGTGAATCTTACCCACTTTTTTGGGTAGGGGGAGATTTCAGGATGACCTTCGTGTCTAAAACTTTTTTTACCAAATGGTAAAATAATTTACCAAGTTTGTGCATTAATTTTTTTTCAATTTTACAATATAAAAATGCTTTATTTCTATTATTTAATTTGTTCTTTTAATTTGTCATTGCTCTTCGAAACGGAAAAAAGGTTCTATTGTATTATTTAATTTGTTTTTGTTATAAATTAAAACTAAACTTACTAAAAAAAAAATTACATTTCCTTACGGTAGTGCGTAGTGATTTTCTGCAAGGAAAGTCTGTAAAAGAAGTAAATAGGCCCAGATGTTATGACTCCGCCAAAATCTTTCGGTAGTGAATAATGGGGGACGCATGACAAACAAGAAGTCCTATTTTTTCTTGTCGATAACTGCAAAACAGTAAGGCTTCTTCATAATTTAATTCGAGTTCAGCATGTACATTTGCACGGAATTATGACGATTTTGTAAAACATTTCAAGGGATATTAGCGCTCGGGAAACAAAATAGAAATTTACCTGTTCATAAATGGACTTTGAAGATTGCAGCCAGAGAATGAATGTTGGTATAATTACTTAAGGTCTGAATAAATTTCTGACAGAAAACGAGTTTAACCTGTTCTCTTTCTAGATGAATAACTCAAGGTGGCGTGATTCTTACAACAAATGGTATCAAGATGGCTAAACGTCTTTTCTGAAACTTAGAAAAACTTGGAAACTCAATTAGTTTTATATATATATATATATATATATATATATAAAATTAGGCAGCATATGATTTACATACAAAGAATAATCACACATAGAATTAATCAGAAGTATCAATGCGATTATTGACGACATCCATCGTTAGAAAACATAATATATGCATTAAAATCCTGTTCATCCATAGTGCGAGTTTTGATCCTTGAAGAAAAACTTGTTGTCTGTAGTTTTTCAGTTTATTTGATGTTAAAATGCTAGTACTTACGGACAGTCTTCCATCCATCATCAGGCATGTGTTTTTTTTCCTTATAAAATCAAAAACTTGAGACGATATACCTGTATGGATGAACAGGATTTTAATGCATATATTATGTTTTCTAACGATGGATGTCGTCAATAATCGCATTGATACTTCTGATTAATTCTATGTGTGATTATTCTTTGTATATATATATATATATATATATATATATATATATGTGTGTGTGTGTGTGTGTGTGTGTGTGTGTGTGTGTGTGTGTGTGTGAAAATATATAGAAAATAGGAAAGAACTCGTTAGGTAAATAATCCAAAGTTCTTTAGTATTTTTGTTATTATTTTTAAAAAATAGTGCTCGATACAAAAGTTCGCTTGAAGATGGAACAGAGCTTACTTTAATTCAATTTAATTCAAATAATTATATTGAAGTTTTCGGGTCTTGTCTTGAAACATGAGACCTCTTATGTAGCGTGTTGGAATCATATTTTTAAATAAATAATTATATATATATATATATATATATATATATTGAACATTTTCTAGGCTGGAGTCTTATATTGTTACATCATTTGGACAATTTTGCTGTTACACCCGGTATGCATATATTATATAAAATAACATTTCAGGAAGTGGATGGTCATGGTCATCCAATCTTCCTGTATATCTTTTTTGATATTACCAAATGTTATGTTCTTTGTTTTGCTGTCTATTTGCACAGGTTCGTTAAGAAAGTTTCTTTCATTTCTCCTTGCTTCGTTAGCATTCAGAAAATCGTCGGCGATCATAGGTCACCATAATTTCTTACCCTTTGTTGCTCTATATAATTAATGTTCTTTTGCCATCTTTCTGTGTCTGATCATACATACATTAGTTGCTTTTTTTTCCTCCCTTCCTCTCTTACATTCTACGTGTGCACCAGTCGAATATTAGTTTTTCCTAGCCTTCTTTCCTCAATATAAAATTTCAATTCTTTATGATTGTACACGTTTCTTTAAATGTAACTTGACTCATACTGCATGTTCAGTATTCGATGGTAAATTTAAAGCTTCTTTTTTCATCTGTGAGTTTGTTCCTTATTCAAAAACTCATTTCGGATTAGATATTGCATCATCTCATGTCTCTTAATACTTAGATTAGTTTCTCACAGATGAAATTTTTTGATGGCAGACAAACAGAGAAGGCTACGGGACATCCTAGACAAGGTAGAAAAGGAAAGCGAGAAGAAAGGACTAACCATCAATGGGGGAAAAAAACAGAAAGTATGACTGTCATCAAAATAAAAAGTCCGTGGTATTATATTTTTCTATATAATGCCTTATGATTTCTTATAGAATATAGGGCCGCAACAAGACCTTTCCAACGGACGCGGTTGCTGACGATCCACTTCATCTCGGCCCATGTCGTACCGGCTGTCTTCACCTATGTGTCAACACTTCTGCGCCAAGTCTGTTTTGGTCGACCCACTTTTCGCTTGCCTTGTGGATTCCAGTCAAAGACCTGCCTGGTGACACCAGAAGCAGGCTTGTGGAGTGTGTGGTCGATCCATTTCTATTTCCGTTTCTTGATGTCAATCTCGATTGGGGCTTGTCTGGTCTTACCCCACAGTTGGTCGTTGGAAACGACTTCCAACCACCTGATATTGAAGATGTTCCTGAGACATCGGTTGATAAATGTATGAAGTTTGTGGATGTTGGTCTTGGTTACCCGACAGGTGTCTGAGTCGTAAAATCCGTGGTGCGAACTACGAATTGAAAAATGTCTACTCGAGACAAGGACGAAAGCAATAAATATGACACCGAAATCCGAAGTTACATTGGAATAGCGAAAATGCCTTCCAAAAGCTCAGCAAAGTATTAAGGAGCAGGAAAATTCTGTTAAAGTTGTAGTTTTGAACAACTTTGACTCGTTACCATTTCTCTTTGCCCTTCCTTCTTTTAATCTTTCTCACAAACTCTTGGCTTACGGCTATATCACATTGAAACACCGTTTCCCGAAGTTAAGCAACGTCGAGCCTGGTCAGTACATAGATGAATGACCGCTTGGGAGTACCAAGTGTTGTAAGCTTGGATGTGTGGGTGGCGTAATAGGCTTACAGTCACCACACGTTGAAACACCAGTTTCTGTACGATCACCGAAGTTAAGCAATGTTGAACCTGGTTAGTACCTAGATGGGTGACCACTTGGGAATACCAAATGCTGTAAGCTTGTATGTGCGTGTGGTGTAATGGATAATGGCTCGGGATTGTTAATCGGAGGGCAGAGTTCCAATTCCTGTTGGGTTCTTTGTATTCTCTTACGTGCAAATACCTTTTGGAAACGTAAAAATTTATATCATCTCTCCCGTCTTATCGCTAAATCTATTATTATGACAAATACAAAATTCTTAAAATCTAAAATATTTTCTGGCGTTAAATAACAAACGAATTGTTGAAAATCCATAGAAATCGAACTAATCAATCAGTGTTGCTCTATGCGCCTTCAGCGTTTAATATATCCTGCGAATGTTAAACTCATATTCAGAATAATAATTATTGATTATCGGAATATCATCAAAAGCAAAAGTAATTTTCTAAAATGCATCAGGGAATGCATTAAGCCGATAAAAGACAAATGGTAGCTTAGCCTGACCGGAAACGGCTAAAATAGTGTGTCAGCTATAAAGCCATGACGACGACGAAGACAAATTAATTCATACCTTTTTCAAAGACAGAACTTTTCAAGCTGGTGTCTGGCGGCAATTCACTGTAATTAATTTCCCGTTCTTTCTTTAATTAATAACTAAATGATGGGAATGATGGAAGTAACATAACAATCGAAGTGGTTGTCAATAAAGAACAAACATTCGTTGCATTATCTAAGGCATAATATACGAATAAATTTCTAGTTTAAATTGATTCAACGTCGCAAAAAATCTATTAGGGCAAGGCTTTTCAAACTGGTACAGAAAATGGAATCAAAAAGGGAAAATTAAACATCAAGAAGAAACAGTTTGAATTTTTGGGGCCCATAATGAGGAAAGAGGGCTTGGAAAATCTGATACTCACAGAACAGATACCAAGAGGGACACGGGAAAACAACGTATAACATACTTGACGAGCTTGAGTAAATGGATGGCAGAAGAGGTTCTAGGAATATAGCGAAAAGATAGAATTCATTTAGAGCCACAAATGACAAGAAACCGTGAAGAGCCATGATCGCCTACAGCACATGAGGAAGAAGATACTTTAATTACAAATTAGGAATGCGCAGGTGGATTTATGGTTAGCGGCATGGACAGAGTTTGAATTTGTGGGAAGTAAATGCACAAAAAATAAATAGACAATAAAATAAACAGGAACATGTGCTGGAAGTGGATTATCTCCCTTTGACATATAGTCATATGACTAGAGCCATTGGTATTAGTCTAAAACACAGTGGGCTATTTTTTTTCTCTGTTCACTGAGCATGTAAGTAATTTAAAAACACTCATTTTCAAGCACTCATACGCACACATACACTTACTGTTTCCAAAAATTGCTATTTTTGTATATCAGTTTACCTGGAAATAAATAGTACAGCCAAAATTAATGCTTGCAAGATTTCACAGCTCTAATGTCACTCCTACAGAGTCACCCTATGAAGTTTTTAGCACACCCTCGTTCTTTTGAAGTCTTCTTTGAAAAGTCAGAGTTGAAATTAATGCCTGCAAGACTTCACAGCTCGAGCATCACTCCTTTATAGTCAGCCTATTAACTTTTCAACCCACCCTCGTACTTTTGAAGTTTTCTTTGAACAGTCAAATGTCAGTTTACCTGGAAAGAAACAATAGGGTCGAAATTAATGCCTGCAAGATTTCACAGCACTAGCGTCAATCCTTCATAAAAAAAATTTTCAGTCGACCCTCGTAAATAGTCTGTCAGACTAAACAAAAAAAATGAAGTAATGCTGTCTTATCCAGACTGGTGATGCTCACCCGTCCCTTTCCAGCCTTGGCAAAGTTCAAATCCTTTACACCTTCTTTTAGGAGAAAACTTATTCTCCCCCCTTTGCAATCTGTTTTCAACAGACACGACTTCACTAGCCTATTGCTACTCTTTCGTTATTTGGACATGGCAAATGTCCAGATGAGCTTCATTCGTTATTATTATCAATAGTTCGAAACTTCTGTGCAAAGACACGTCTTACTACTTCCACGGAGTCGCATCACCCTCATTCCCACTATATACAGACCGGTTTAGTTTACGAATCTTAGAAGCAAAGACAAGGCATCCGTCCTTAGTATGACGGTAAACTACACCTGGCAGCAAGGCCTCTGATCGGGAAATTTTGAGGAGCGTGGAACCACCTCTTAATTTCTGTTGTTTCCAGGTACACCCAGGGTGGTAGTAACTGTTATGGTCCCAGCTATGGACAAATAGTTAACCCCCAAACAGGGGTTAAAACACTATGAAAGTAAAAAAAATAGATTTTTATAGTAATAATACTAGCAATATATTTTTGAAAAAAATATTACCAGCAATATATTTGACTGGCGACAAAAATCCTCTTTACAAAAATACGGCAATGAAAACTGATCTACAAAACATTCTTACAAAGAGTACATGTTCTATTCATAGGAATCTATCTTAAAAATCTTGTCGGCATAAATAACCAACTGACGTTGATATGCCGTAACACAAAATAATCCAAACCAAATCACGACAAAAACCCTCTTTGCAAAAATGAATGAAACCTGATCTCCTCCAAACGGTTTTCTTGCAAAGAATACATATTTTATTCATACAAATCAATTCTAAAAATCTTGTCGACATTAAATAAACCATTGAGTTTGATACACCGTAAAATAAACCAAACCAAAAACTAGGCGTGGATCAGATCTTTGAAGTCCCGCCTCCTTCGGAAGAGGTTTAACCAATCGCAAATGAGAGAATTCTTTTTAAGTGTTGTCAATGCAGTCAGTTATGTGCCATGCGTGATACACGCTTAGGCCATTATGTATCTTTCGATACATGACTGACAAGGCAGTTTTTTTTCCCCGCATTTCTATTTGCGGTAGACCAGTTGCCATCCAAGGCTATACAACCCGGCCTGTCTTGATATTTACCCATAGCTGGAGGGGGAGAAGACGAGGATTCATAACTTTGCCAAGGGGACTAGCACGTAAGGAAATGAATGGATTCGACCAGAATTCGAACTCGGCTCTTCGAATCCTCAATCCGAGTCGCCAATGCGTTAATTATTGGAAATTTTTGCGTATGGCAAATTACGAAATATACCTTTGATGTGGCACAAGGACAAACTATGACACACCCAGTGAGGATCGAACTCACTCCTCGGTCATAAGTGATTCAGCAAAACAAGCTTGCTAACCATTTACACAACATCGAAGTGTCCTGGAAATGTTTGAGTATGAAATACAAAATTTCGGCTAAGATTCGAACTCGATATGCTGTTTTAATTTTCCTCTGTCAATTTTTTCATTTATATATATATTTTTAGTTGGCGTAGAATAAAGCATTTTCTGTTATATTTTTTAATGGAGAACAAAGTAAACAGTTTTCAAATCCATCGGATATTAATATTTATGTTGTATTTAATAACTGAATGTTATTTGGAGAAATGCCTTCAAGTTTCATTTCTTTGCAGTGTCTATCCTAACGTTGCTAGTATTTCAATTACGTAGACCCGCTCTTGTACACCGTTTAAAATAGACAAAAAATGATATTGTGCTTCAATATTGATTTAAATAATTTCTCCAGGCTAATGCAATTCCTAGACGCTTTTATCAATACTGAAATCGTTCCGTAAAACTGAAGCGGCAACATTTATGAAGTTCTTTTTAGTTGCATTTTTTTTTAAATTATTTTCTTTATTGCTGCTTTTCGAAAGTTTTTGTCCAGTTCTACCGTAACGCAACGACGAACCAAAGAAATAATTCAACGCAAATGCAAAATAGAAAATCATCAATCAACGAATACAAAACCTGATTTCGTTTTTTTTAAGTTATTCATTAAAATGAAATAAAAAATTGGAAGAAAAAAGAACATGTCTGCGTCAATCTCCTCACATTCAAATAAACAATAACCGCTCGATCGAATGTACCATTCACTCGTATTTGGTTTCCTGACTGCTTACTTGTAAAATTTATATTACTCTATACCCATAGTTCTTAACCGGGGTTCACATGGCCCTGCCAAATTTTATGGTGACCACAGAAAAAATTTGAAATTTAAGGGACCACAAGTTCAATGAAAAGTGCCACAACAATGTTGCCCTCTCTATTTCAGTTTTAATAAACTTAAATTATGTAATAAAACAAGTTTCAATTGTCTTTTATGAGTTCAATCCCCGGATATATTCGAGCGAGATGCCTGCAACAAATTTTATGACAAGCTGAAACAAATCGAAACGCTTCGGTAGTCTTTTATCAAACATTCTTTGATGCAAACGTATTTATCAAATAACCGGTGTCTTTTCCTGAGGACTGGATACACGCATTATGTAAAATTTATCTGCAGAACTTTTTTTATTTTGCATAACTTAATTTAATTCTTTCTTTTTTTGAGGAAGAATAAAAAGAACATTTTAAATTTGTGTGTGCATAACTTTTGAAAACAAAAAGTAAAAGTTTATTTCATTTAACTGGTTTGATTTTTAAAACAAGCAATTTTAAAGTTTATATGTAGAAATATCACTTTTTGTTTGTTCCGGAAATTGTAAAATGCGCTTTAATTAAATTAAATGTCTAGATGTCCATAAAAAATCATCAATCAAAAGGGAGCCATTAAGAGAAAAAGACTGAAAACCACTGCTCTAGACAAACAAGTTTTATTATTATTCAATTTTATTTATTATTTGTTTTATATACAAATGTTCACTCGATACAAGACCCAAGAACCACTCGAGGTAGAGCGTTACTGTGTGATGTTGTATGAGCGTAAGAAAGGGCAAGAATTTCAGTTTATGGAGCTATGCAGGAAAGATAACATTTAACATTAGTCTTGAAGAGGTCAAGATTATACTGATAAGGAAAAACTCCTACCGGGTGTCTGTTCAGCAAAACAGCAGTTCTTGGAAAGAAGCTGTCCAAATGGAACTTACATATTACTAAGGGAATGGAGATGATTCACCCTTGTGTTATTGAAATGGCAGTTCCCATTTGTAAAGGTCAGGGGTGGTGAGACTAAAGAACACATGTTCTTTATAACACATACCATGGACATAGCGAAAGAGCTGCAAGAGGCTCGCGACGTTTCGTCTGTGGGGAAGGGATTGTATGATGGAAAATAATTCACCACCCGAAAACTGCGTCGAAAGAATTTGAACTCTATGAAAACAGGCAAGATAAGATTGAGCAGCCCCATCCTAAAATATAGCAGCCACACTCTATTTTTGGTTTTAATATGGCTCTTGTAAATGTAGAGTATAGCAGAGGGAAGCCAGATACTTACTAAAACCATTTTTCCAGCATCTTTATCAATAGATCGGATATATGAGTTCAACCTGAGGTCTGCGGAGACCTTGTGTTTAAATAACGTTCAAGATAAAGAGAAAACACACATCCATTATGACAGATGAAATTTCGGTGTCTGTTCGACTTATGTTATTTTTTTTTTAATTTCATAATACAAAATAATTGAAATATTTCTATAATACAAAAAAACTGTGATTGCTTGTGTGCTTGTGTAGTGCGTCCGCCCAGCGCACAATGATTTGCAAGTTCTTTATACAGTATGTTTATTTCAGCATTCTTTAAACAGAATTTTTTTAATTAGAATATTTTTAAGACAGACACAAAGAGATCCCGCTTAGCTGTTTCGGCGATTTTTTTTTTTTTTTTTTTTTTTTTTGTAGAGTAATTATTTATATTTCAGCTTTCTTTAAGAAACAATATTTTAAGTAATTAAAAAAATATTTGTTGGCCTATTTAAAAAAATATTTCCAAGTGAATGATTTAAAAATATTTTTTGGCATATTAAAAAATATTTTTAAGCTAACCTGAATTAAAGTTCAAGTTTATATCGGGATTTCTATTCCTATTAAATGCTGTAAACAATCATTAAAACGTTAAACATGAACTTGTAAACCAGGCCAATGATGATGTTGGTAACTTTTTTTTTTCTACTAACATATTTTTGTTTTCCATGTTGGCAATATTGTTAATTTTCTAAGAAAAAAATGCTACCAATATCCACAAAGATGCTTACACAGGAGCGTCTTTTATAATTTTTTTAAAATTTAACGCATAATGATTTACACAACATTTCGCTTTTATCTATCAGAACTTGCCTTGACAAAATTGAATGATGAAACGGGTCGGCAAAAGACTAAGAACTATTTTCTAATTGTCTTTTTATCCAATTTGTCTTATGTTCAGGTTTATTTGGAAATATTTAACAACAACATATATATATATATATATATATATATATATATATATATATATATATATATATATATATATATATATATATATATGTGTGTGTGTGTGTGTGTGTGTGTGTGTGTAGGTGTTTGCTTATATATATATATATATATATATATAGAGAGAGAGAGAGAGAGGAGAGAGAGAGAGATATTAGGTCCGACAATTATTTAATATATTTTTGTTTATTCGGTATTTTATAGATACAATTTATTTAAGTAAATGCCCTGATTTTAATTCAACGGTATTAATTACATTTGCTGGCCTGAATGTTCGAGACATTTCATAGAAAATATGCGTTCTCTGACAGGAATCGATCTTGTATTCCTAAACGGAAACCGTCATTTGATCTGACGTGCTAAACCATTTAGCTACAGAGAAGCGTCTGGTTAGTAAAGTCCAAATTACTATTTTTAAACACAATCTTCGACAATTTTTCTCATATCTGCTCACGAAACGTATCTTAACGTCAACAATGACAGCATATAATGAAATAGATTAAGTCCGATAACTATTTAATATATTTTCTGTTTATACGTTATTTCTATTGACACAATTTATTTAAGTAAATGCTATGTTTTTAATTATAAGGACAGTGACATGACAGGAATTCAAGTTGGCGTCCTTCTGTTAAAAAAAACATTTAACATATTGTTTCCGTTGTTAAATAAAGTAATTTTACATTGGGTGCCAAATGTTTTATATAGAGTGTTTTTCTCACAGCGAGATGTTTTCGGCTACAGGATTTATAAGGGATGATCATGTTATCAACCAGATTTTCCTTATGGACTATAGTAGATTGTGGGTGTCTAAATGCCCTTGATCATATAAGTGACACGTAAGACGTCTCCTCAATGAAGTAGGGGTGTGAACGATATAGCTAATTGATTTATGACAAGAGACACAGTCCTGTATGGGAAGTTAAATTGATACGTTATATTGATTATCGCTAGTTTAGAATTAATAGGGTTGTTTTGATTATTGATAACGAGGTTGGAGGTTTTCCATTTTCTGTAATATAAATTTTGCCCGTTTTCTGAGATTTACGGTTGAAATATGGTGTTTAATAATTAGTCTCATTGGTAATTTATCTTGTCTGTAATTACTGCGCATCTGGTTACTGCAAAATATATTGATGTTTTGTTGTATTATGTTTTTAGTACTGGTGTCGTGTAAGAATAATTGAATTTGTTTATCGATGAAGTAGTTAGGGAAATTATTATTAACTAATTTTTTTTATGTGTTTGACTTCATTAACCCTTTGAAACCTGACAACCAATTTACCGGTGGTAGAGAAAAATGACGTAATGTCCAGCTACTGGTTGAACGGTGGGTAAACACTTGTAACTAATTTTATATCTACTGTGAAACATTACATATCAATTATTTGCGAATTTTGATTCGGGAGCTCAGGCTTATAAGGGTTAAAATTATTCAGGAACACAGGGATCAAAAAGGTTAAGAAATATTTGCTATCATTGTTTAGAGGCTAAGAGTTCGTACTGGTGTTTTTTTTGTTTTTTTTTGTTTTGTTTTTTTTTTTTACAGATAGTTGGTAAATACAGGGTGTCCATAAAGTTCGTGTGCACTTTAAAAAATTATAACTTTATTTGTATTTGCGATAGAAATAATCTGTAAAAAATGTTATAAAGTTTAATGTACCTAGTTTTAAGTATAGCTAAAATAACTAATGTGATTTCAGGCGTTACTGTAAATCAGTTGGCAAATCTTTTCCATGAACTGCAAAATCGTATTACCCTTTGTATTATTTGCTAATGATGGAGGACATGTGAAAACTTAAATAAAATTTCAATAAAACCTTAAAAAATATAGATATACTTCTTTCTAATCCTTTTTACAAATTATTTCTATCGCAAATACAAATAGTTAAAAAAACTTTATGGACATCTTGTACTTTGGATATGAACGTCAAGAAACGGAATTTTGTTATTTATCATGAGATCGTGTGAAGTTTCTTTCCAATATTGATTTTAGATTTAGAATTTCGTCCTTAGTTTTTATCAGAACAAAAATATCGGCATAATTTTTTGTAGATGTGTGGTTTATTTTTTATTTCGAACACTTCTTTTTTCAACGTGTGGTATGTAAAAGTTAGAGAAGGTAGGACATAAGGGGTTTCCAATACTAACTTCTTTAGTTTAGATGTGGGTTTTATTATTATTATTATTATCATAGGGCGGGGCTTTTGTGGTACAGGCGAGGAGTAGTTTCGGAATTGCTGGTCGAATTTTGGTGGAAGGGATTGACAGATGTTTGTAGATGCAGTCACGAATTATTATTCTGATTGTTTCAACTGGAATGTTGGTAAAAATATTTTTTTTATCACGAACGAAGCTAGGGCCCTAGTTTTGCTCGTGGTAAAAAAAATATTCTACCCCTGAAAAAAAATGTGAGTCATTTACACTAGCCAATTTTACTTTTAAATGAAAGAATATATCCTTTGCTTTCAGAAAATACCTAGTTTCATGGGGTTCAGATAAAAATTTTCCTTGATATTTGTTTTGGTGATGATAAAACAGTCATTCTTCGATATTTTACCCCTATAAAAGCATGAAAATCCATTTCTTGAGAGAAAATAAGCTGTGACAAAATGAATTTTGATATTTTTGTGATGATTTTTACTTGGGATAGAAAATTTTTACCATAACAAACCTGAAATGAAAGTTCAGTGGGGCTATAAGAAACCACAAACAGCCGTGAGAGTCCTACAAATGAAATTTGTTGCTCTTAAAATATGGAGGAATTCGTTTTTGGGTTTGATACTGTAATTATTGTGTGTAGGGGGGATGGAAATATGGACAAATGACCGAGTGGTTAGAACGATCGCATTCTGACCATGAGATTCGAGTTCGAATTTCACCAGGGTCGATTTTCATCGGACTGAGTTAAATTGGGTAGGCAGAACCCTGGGGAGCACGAAGTCACAAGTCATCGTGGACTTGAGCGTGTTGTTGATCACGTTAGATAACCCGCTCTTTCCCAGAAACTGTAAGTAAGGTCTGCCCAGCATAGTTGCAGTGTAAACCACAAACAATATAAACAAAAATGCACCTGAGCAAGCGTCTGCAATAGTGATTGGCTAGCCACCCTAGTAGACGGATATACTCGAATACGAGTGGCCAGCCATATATATATATATATATATATGGAAATTATATCATTCAGGGTTTGTGATAGCTGATATACTGGTATGTCGTACTTTTTCAAAAACCTTCGCGCTCATTTCAATCAGTGGGAGTTTTTTCCTGTTTTTGATGATAATGTCTAAGCGGTTTGCTTGTATTAGTCGATCTGTGATTAAAAAAAAAAAAAGAAAAACTTGAATAGTCTGGTAGCATCATCTTTCAGAACGAGGCATCCAGCTCAAGTTATGGTCCTTGGGGTTGTTACCTCTGAGGGGAAAAATGCCCATCAAATTTTACAAACCTGGTGAAAAAGTCAATGCTGATGCCTATTACAAGACTCTGAGATACAATTTATTACCATGGCTCAAAGCCAACTACCCAGAGGGAAACTATGTACGGACTCAGGATTGTGCTACTGCCCATACAGACAAAAAAGTACAGAATTTCCGCAAATCCAATTTTGCCGATTTGGGGCCCTCATAATTTTGGCTCTCTTCCGGCCCAGATATCAACCCTCTAGATTATGATGTTTGGAACATTTTAGAACATGCTACTTATAGAATCTCTCATCCAAACTTTACTCTCTTATAGGTACCATCGAAGAAGTGGGGAACAAGATGTCCTCTGTTTTTTTTTTTTTTTTGGAGAAGCATTGTAGAAATTCCATGAGGCCTGTCGAGGCAGTAATTGAGAAACAAGAAGGACATATCAAAAATGTTTCTTTCGTTTTGTCTTTGTACGTTGGAATCATTCCTATTTCTTTAAATAAAGTAATTAATCAACTATAAGGCTTTCAATACAAAAACATTATGCAAATTTTGCCTACCCACCATATAAAGATAGAGCATAGGAATTGAAGTCATCTACTTCCTGGAGCAGTACAAAGAAAGTACCGTTTTAATATTGATGCGAGTTTCCCTCCAAACCTTTTGTTTTGGGTTCTGTGGGCAACTAACAGCTTTATTATATCCTTATTTTCCCTTCTAGTTATATGTGCTATCCATTTTTCTTGTTGCCGCTGTTGGAAGTTTTTGAAATGATGTGATTTTATTTGGTAAAGCTCTGTGTGATTTTGTAGTGACAGTCAGTAGCAGAGATGACAAACCTTTATAGTTGCCAGGTCATTTTTGATACTTTAAAATTTTGTCATAAACATAAATGGGTCACATGTATACTTACTGATACACTTTTTAATGAGAAACTTGTTGCTGCATTATAGTTGCTAATGTTTTAATTCAAGGTTCATATTCTGTTGTATTCATCTTAACGCATGCAGCACTCGTATCCATACAAAGGCGATTCCTGGTTGTTCATGGTGAGCAATATTTCATGATATCATTTCACGGACTTCACAAAGATCACTAAAAAGTCTGTTCATGATCCGTGGGTCAGTAGTTCACCATCTCTGGTCTATAGGGTCAGTTGAATGATCCATTCCTTTACGCCCTAAAAGATTTATTTGCGTGACACCAATTTTTAATCTTTGATCTGAGAAAGCGGTTGTATATAGCTAACAGCTTAGACATTTTTGAATGAGCTGAGCATCATGCACACCATCAATATGAAAGTCTAGAACTTATAAGGCTATAAAAGAACATGTCTCATATTTTCAGATTAGTATTTTCGTTTTGTAGATAGAGCATAGGAAAAAATGGTAAGTATACGTGTGACCTATGGTGATATACAAAATTATACTCCTTTCTCTTGAAATAGTTTTTCAGGAAATCAGACTTCTGAAGTCCACTGTAATTTCTCTTTACCATATTGATCGGAGTTTCCTTCCAAACCTTTTGTTTTTGGTTGTGTGGAAAATTAACAGCTTCATTATATTCTTATTTTCCTTTCTAGTTAATGTGCTACCAATTTTTGTTGTTACTGCTGTTAGAAGTCTTCAAATGATGTGGTTTTTGTTATTTGTAATTTCTAAAAAAGTAATGGATTTTTATTTATAAATCCGACAGATTTTATTACTTTAAACGTTATTTTTAGTGGGCACTCATATTTGAGTAGACGCTCCAGTTATTTATTAAACAGTATATTTGTTTATTTTCGTCCACCAGACATCAGTCATGCGTGATACACGCTTAGACGATCATGTATCAATTATGCATCTTTCGATACATGACTGTCAAGGCAGATTTTTCACCGCAGTAGGTTGCCAGTTCTTCATGTGGTAGACCAGAATTTGATGAAGGATCATTTTCTTTAAGACGTGAAGAATTAATTCGTTTGAAGCAATGTTTAGTCATTTATCTGCGAAAACGGTTAAAACATATGATAGACGTTTCTGAGTTGAACAATGCTATTTGAGTAGAAATTTTCATTTGAACCGTTTAACTACACTCCGCTTTCTACCACTTGATCCTCATTTCTTCCATGTTTTTTTTTTTTTATTAAATATCGTCCAATCATAAAGCAACCTCTTGTTTTATTTTGCTGACAAAGTTAAATAAGTTATTCTTCACTCTTGAATAAATAAATTAACGGAAAAATTTGTTATGACCTTTCCAAGAATATCCGCCGAGATTTTTTGTGCATCGGTTACATTTCAGTGTTTCATCACACTTGTCACGTTTACCTTCAAACTTAAAAAAAATTCTTTGTAATCAGCGAACAGTTAATAACGGCAAGCATGAGAAGAATGACTGCTTGAAACGTGCTGCCAGCCAGAGGTTATCCCCCTGAGTTGACGCATTTGAGCTTCCTACCCTCTAAAACAGTCCAGGGAGACGGATATTCAAGAGGCTGTTTTGTACGGAGAGTTATATATTAATAAACAGAGCGGGGATTGATTTGCCATCTGTTAAGGACTTTCAACAGCAGCAATAACTAAAATGGATATCACACGTAACTAAGTGACAAACTAATGACATAATCAAGATGTTGACATTCTGCACATCACTAAATAAAATGTTAAGCTTTAATCCAAGAAATCAAGTCGTTTTTAAATATCCTCGTCAGATCGAGATTTGGATTTGGATGTCATGCGCGGTGCCAAGAAAACAGCTTAATTATCTGCTGTATACAACAGTATATATTTCTCAGACCAATGGTTAAAAATTGCTTTGAGTGAATGAAACCTGTAGATCTTAGAAAAGACCATTCTTCGAGGCCTGTGGACTGGTGCTACAGAGTCCCAAAGAAAAACTGTACCAAATAAAAGAAACCACTTCATTTGAGTACTTTCAACAATAGCAACAACTAAAATGGATATTGTGGGTGACTAGCTTTTTTTTCTTATGCACGTCGGCGGTCACCATAATATTATAGAGGCTCACTCCCATCATAGCAGCAGAAATTAGTTTTGTATTCACGGAAATAAAAGCATACTTGACAGGAAATAAAACGTATGGAAATAACAGGAAATGCATGATAAACAGTATGTTAATTTCATACAATTTATTTATACTTTTGTGTGTATTGGTGTATGTATTTTTAGGGGTGGGGGGTTACAACTGTTTTTTGGTATATGTGATAAAAAGGAGAAATTTAATCCGTAGTATTACAAGCCATATCCCAGAGAGAAGATGGACACAAGGTTCATTATGAAGAGATTGAATTTATCGTCTTTTGGTGGGATGTCCGTATTTCTGGCAGGAACAATTTTTGTTGCATGTTGGAAGTATTTTTATCATTTTTGATTTTTATTTAAAATATTTTATACAATGTTTTTATGTTATTGTTTTATTTTTATTTTAATTTAAACTTTTATTATTATTATTATTATTATTATTATTTTATTTTATTTATTTATAATAATAATATTTCTACAATACCACACGTAAATGGAAACAAAAGTAATGACATAATCAAGATGTTGACGTTGCACACAACGTCAAACAAAAGGTTAGGAAGGAAAGCCCCTTCGATAGTAGAAAGAGCGGTAACAGCTACTGGATTTGAGGAATCTATTTTCTTGTAAACAGAAATATTTTATAAATTTCAACCGACATTAGTATCAGCTGCTCTGTCAATGAACGCCGAATGTTTCTTTATAATGAAACATTTAATATTACCATTACCTGTTATAGAATTTATTTATTACGCCTGTAATTCTATTATCGCTACAGCTGTGATGAATTTGAGCAACTTCTAGCTTATGACATATCATTGAATGATAAAGCTTTGACCTTTCGTCAAAGTAAAAGCAATATGACTCGTCGTCGTTGACGGAATTCATTGCCGATTATTAGGCTGCTCATCGACATATACTTTTGTGTGAAAATGAGTCCTATATTGGATCTAAAGAGATGTCCGCGGCCACCACATCGTAGGTGGATTCAGGGAATGGAGAGCCCTAGCTTTTCTATGGGCTCTCTTTGTCTTCTGGTGTTTTCGAAGGATGTTTTTATTTTCGTGGACTGTTCTTCTTCAATTGAAAAGAGTAAAATTCTTTGAGCATGAAAGGTGATCAATGTATCACCACTCCATGGTACACACACTTCAGCTGAGACCATCCGCTGCGGTAAACCAAAGATTCATAAGCATATTCATGATAGTTTGCATCAGGCTGCCGACTCGTTTTCGTACGTAAAACGACGCATTGACCGCCGGACGTCGTATCGTGGTTAGTCTGGTCCCTTCCCTGAATCCTTACCGTCATGGGTGACCACTACTAGGAGACGAAGCTCCCGATGGCATTGCATTCAAGTTCCTCGTAACGCGCAAGCTCCTCCACTATGACACACTATACGCATTATATAGATTACGTGTTTTAGAATGATATGATTAGGAAGCTGAAAACAGAATGAGGGATACAGGTGAAGAGGCTAAACGAAACTTTTCGAAATGTATTATCTACAAATCTGGAAGAATTTTTTTAAGAATCGGTAAAATATCGTGGTATTTGAACAGCCAACTCGTACAGGGATATGTAGCTTGTCATCTTTTGAGAAGATTGAATTTTGAATTTTTTACTTTTAAGGATTTTTGTTAAAAATCTGCTTGCTTCTTCAGTTGCTATTTTCTAAAACCCACCATTACTAAATTTTCAACTACGTTACTTGTGACTTTTTATTGGCTATTTTCGAAAACCCACTATTACTAAAATTTGAACTACGTTACTTGTGACTTTTTTGGCTATTTTCGAAAACCCACCATTACTAAATTTTGAACTACGTTACTTGTGACTTTTTTGGCTATTTTCGAAAACCCACTATTACTAAATTTTGAACTACGTTATTTGTGACTTTTTGGGCAATTTTCGAAAACCCACCATTACTAAATTTGAACTACGTTACTTGTAACTCTTTTGGCTAATTTGAAAAAAAAAACACCTTTATTAAATTTTGAATTGCATTACTTGTAACTTTATTGGCTATTTTTGATAACCCAACCTTATTTAATTCTAAAAAATCTCAACACTACGAAATTTTGAGTTTCGTTTCCGGTAAATTTTAGATCTTTTTTTTTTTTAATTTCGTTCCTGTTAAATTTTCAATTTTCCTAATTGCAAGATTTGAGGCTGTTTTTTTTTTTTTTTTAATTTTTTCGAAAGCCTTTCGCTACTAAATTTTGAATTACGACACTTGCAATTTTGGCAGTGAGCGAGGTATTTTTCAAAAGATCAACTTTGAATTTCGTTAGTAGTGACCTACTTTTAAAATAACCTGAACAAAATTATTCTACTAGTGAGAATAAAATAAATTCAAATTTAATAACTATATGTTTATGAATAAAATTCAATTTGCTGTTAATCGCACAATTCGGCAACTCTGCTCATAGCTTTCTTGATAAATGAAGGAACGTTTGTAGAATAAAATTAATTTTTAAAAATTAATTTTAGTAGAATGTAATACTTGTTTGTTTTCCGCTGTCCATAGTGATTATTTTTAATAATTCAATGGAGGGAATCATTAACTGTGATTTATTGGGGACCAATAAATATTAATGAGGACTTTTTCCCAATGATAGAAGTATCATACGTTCATGATACTAGTCTAAATGACTAATTAGTATTGAATTAGAATTCATCAAGTTACTATTTACCGAGGTTCGATAGGTAATGCCATTCTTTGGGGTATATACCTGCAAATGAAACTAGAAGAATAAGCCAAAGACACTGCTATGTCTACATGCATAATTCTCGAAGCGAAAAAGGGGAGAAATGGTTACCACTTGGTGCAAAAAATGTACAACTTCAAGGAATAAAAAACATAAATATTAACAGTTAAGAAATATTAAATTTAGAAACCCAACACTTGTTTTATTTTCATTTTATTTTACTTTTATTTATATTTATATTTTCATTTTATTTTATTTTTATTTAAATTTTATTTATATTTTATTTTATTTGTATTTATATTTTTATTTTATTTTCATTTTAATTTATTTTTATTTTTATTTGTATTTTTATTTTATCTTTTTTTATTTATATTTTTATTATCATTTCATTTTATTTATATTTTATTTTTTATTTATAATTTCATTTTTATTTTCAGTTTATTTTGTTTTTTTGCTTTTATTCCTATTTTTTATTTTATTTTATTCTTATTTTATTTTTATTTTATTTCTATTCGTATTTTTATTTATATTTTCATATTATTTTATTCTTATTTTATTTTTATTTTTATCTTCATTTTATTTTATTTTTATTTTTATTTTATTATATTTTCATTTATATTTTATTTTCCTTATATTTATATTTTATTTTATTTTTACTTTATTTTATTTATTTTTATTTTATTTTATTCTTTCTTTTTTTCCAACATCTAAAAGTGTCAAAATATAATTTCTATACCTTCTGTATATAATTAAAGCAAATAAATATATATAAACTACCGTTTAAAAAAATTATACTTTCTGTGATTTTTATTTTATCTATTTGACGTGCACAGTCATGTAAACTTTTTCCACCGCTTAAGTAATGAAAGCGCGAAGATTAATTATTAGTATCAATAATCATATTGATAATTAAAGCAATAAATATTACAATTTTGACAATGGATAGCGCTATACTACCAAAGAATATTGTTATGGTAAAAATCTTTGATAATAAATAAAATTGCAGAAAAAAAGAACGCAATAAAATTTTTCCCACAAAATGTAGCCAATAACATTATTGACATATTGTTAAAAAGATTGTAACAAAAAAAACAAAAAAAAAAAAAAAACAGGAAAAAACTTGTAAACAATGTCCAAAAAGCAAAGTTCCGTTGTTGCTTATAGATTTGGAAACACGTCAGTTCGATCAGATTAGTATGAAAAATGGTAGATATTGATTATGTTTTAAGTTTGGTTGAAAGCGAATATATAGAATGCCAATGTTCAAAACGACAAACAGACCCTACATAATGTTAATCTTATTTAATTTTAGTCAATTTTAGTAAATGCTAATGAAAGACCTAATAATTATCGTGGGTGGGGTAACATATGGAAAAAAAATTCTCTAATACGTTAACCAATTATGACTGACTTGTTAGTTTTTTTGTTTTGTTTTTGTTTTTGTTTTTTTGGTTTTTCACTAGAATATTATGAAAATATCTTTGAATTAAAAAAAAAAGATTCTTATTAACTCGAATGTCCTGAGAGAAACTAATCCGTTCATGTATGGAAGAAACGATTTTCGAACTATTTTAACAGCTCATTAAGGATCTAAATTTGCTTACCTAAAAAAATAGTGTACTTCCTCAAAGTTTTAGCATTGCTGATTTTATTTCATTTACAAGCAGATATAAGCCACACATACACTCAAACCAGAACAGAACTTGGAAATTTAAAAACGAGATATAACGTATGACTGATACAAAATTCCTGTACAGTAAGAATAGATTTTTCTTGTGAAAACTCTTTTATGTCAAAGTCGACACAATTTTACAGTTTAAGAACGAATAATATCTATGTGTGTGTGTGTGTGTGTAAGCATGCGAGAGTACATGTGGAACAGCGAAAGTGAGAGAGAACCTATGTGATTGAGTATAGATAACATATATAAGGATATGCATATTTATGGAATCATATAAGTGTTGATAAGAAAGTTTCAGACTGATTAATTGCCTATCATCCTATATATATATATATATATATATATATATATATATATATATATTATATTATATATATATATATTATGAAATGTATTAAGACCGAAAATTATTTAATATATTTTCTGTTTATCTATAAAAATAACGTATAAACAGAAAATATAATTGTCCAACATTTAGATATTTTTTTAAGTTTCGTCCTAAGTTTTTGGATCACATGAACCATCCTCAGAATGCTTATACAGACAGGAAACAAAGATATCCACTGCCAAAGATAATATTTTTGTCTTTATTTTCACCAGAAATTAAAGCAAACATTCGAACATTAGAACGGCCCATGATCAGACATAATAGACATTCATTGTCTGTTATATTTAATAATATATGTTTAAATAAGTATCTGCTGCCCCAATACACTATATATATATATATATATATATATATATATATATATTATAAGTTGATTTATTTAAAATATGGGTTTTTTCGCTACACAGTTCTAACCATGTTTCAAAAATGGAAGCTAAAAGCTACGAATTTAATTTTGTAATTAAATTAAAGACATTAGTTCCATCATCTATCCCCTCTTCTGATCTCTCGATCCCCGGCTATCTTCCTCTCCTCAGAAAAGACTCTCTAACCCACATGCACGGTCTTGGTGTCTACGTCAAGGAACATCTCCCTCTGGCCAGAGAGTCCTCTCTCGAATCGCCTGACCAGTCATACATGTGTCTCCGACTCTCTCTCTCCTCAATGCGGTAAGCTATCTCTTCTTCCTTTACCGCTCTCCATACTCTCAAGACTGTGAGATACTTGATAGCATTTCTGACAACATAGACAAGGCTCTCTCCCTCCACCCGTTTGCTCACATTTTGTGTTTGGAGACTTTAACGCCCATCACACTCTGTGGCTTAAGAATGCTACTACTGACCATGCAGGCATTCAAACGCTTAATTTTTCAATCTCCCATTCCCTCACACAGATAGTTAACTTCCCCACTCGTTTTGCCTTCAACCGGGAAGGTAAAGCCTCTCTACTCGACCTGTGCTTTACATCCATCCCCGAATCCTGCAGCGCCTCGCAACTATGCCCTTTTTGGTAACTCTAACCATGCAGTAGTATCGGTTAACATCTCCTTTAACTCCACCCCTATAAAGAACCTCCTACCACTAGAACTTCGTTCTATTATCAACGAGCTGACTGGGACGCGTTCCGTGATTTCCTCCGCGATGTCCCCTGGGATGGAGTCTTTAAGCTCCCCGTCCAAGAATGTGCTTCTGAGGTCTCTTCCTGGGTTAAAGCTGGAATCGACGCTTTCATCCCATCAAGGAAATATAGGGTTAAGTCGCGCTCCTGCCCCTGGTTCTCGGCTGCTTGCTCAGCCGCCATCACCCATAGGAACCACTACTTCCACCTATACCGTAGCGACATGTCTGACTGCAATAGACGTCTCTTTGCCTCCGCCCGTAACGAATGTAAGCGTGCCCTAAATGATGCTAAGTCACTATTTGCGGCTCGAATGAAGGAACGTATTGCATCTCGCAAATTTGTCTCCAAAGATTATTGGCGTCTCTGCAAGAGTGTATTGAACAATTGCAAACCCTCTATACCTCCTCTATTCAACCAGTTCGAAGTCTTGACCTCCTCTACCGACGAGGCTGAATGCTTTGCTCGGAAATTTTCATCCAACTCGACGCTTGACTCTTCCGGTGTACCCATACCCGACTTCCCTCTTAGAACTGAGGCCATATTGAGTGGGTTAAACATAACCCCAACTTTGGTACTGGGCATTATCTCCAATTTAGATCCCAACAAGGCGAGTGGTGGAGATGGGATACCAGCCATTGTCTTAAAGAAATGCGCACCTGAACTGGCGCCCGCCCTTTCGAAACTATACAACTACTGCCTCAAGGAATCTTGTTTTCCTGACTGCTGGAAGTCCTCTTCGATCGTTCCTGTCTTCAAGAACTCCGGCGACTCCTCTGACCCTTCCAACTACCGTCCTATCAGTCTCCTTCCCCTCTTCGGCAAAATCTTCGAAGCTGTAATCAATACCGGGGTGGTTAACCACCTCACATCCCATAATCTGCTCTCAGACAAGCAATATGGTTTCCGCTTTGCCATATCTACAGCCGATGTGCTCACAGCCATCACTGAAACAGTCTACCGAACTCTCCAAAATAACGGGGAAGCCCGAGCCGTGGCACTAGATATCTCCAAAGCATTTGATAGGGTTTGGCACGCCGGCCTTCTCCGCAAGATCCAGGGTATGGCATTACGGGTCGATTATATAACGTAATACAATCATTCCTGTCAAACCGTGAATTGAAGGTCGTTCACAACGGATTCTCCTCCAGTTCCTACCCCACGAACGCAGGTGTCCCTCAAGGCTCCATCCTAGGCTCCACTCTATTCCTTTTCTACATAAATGACCTTCCTGACGCCGTAACTTCTCAAGTCGGCATCTACGCGGATGACACCACAATTTATTTCTGCCTCAAAAACAAATCTAGTCTCGCTGACAAAACTCACCTTGCCGTGCGTCTCGAAAAGGACCTCCAATCGATTGTGAACTGGGGCATGAATTGGCTGGTCAACTTCAACGCTTCGAAGACAAAACTGCTCTCTATTAATCACCACAGAGAGCCTTCCCTTCCCTCCATTAGAATGTCTGACGCTCAACTTCTCGAGAGCAACTCTCTGCGGCTTCTCGGTCTCACGTTGACTGCTGACCTGAGATGGAATAAATACATCGAGTCAATTGCCTCGTCCACTGCGAGGAAAGTTGGCTCCTGAGCCGCGCTAGGATGTTTTTTCCCCCTGAGTCGATCCTCCAGATATACAAATCCACAATTCCGCCCTTGCATGGAGTATTGCTGCCATATATGGTCTGGCGCCCCTTCTGTTTGCCTCGGGGATCTTGATAGGCTCCAGAAGCGGATATGCAATATAACTGGCTCTGTTCTGGTATCTCGTCTACAGTCACTCTCTCACAGACGCACCGTCGCCTCCATCTGTCTGTTCTACAAATACTTTCATGGAAATTGCTCCGAGGAGCTGCATTCGCTGGTTCCCAGACTTCATGAGTTCAAGCGCCCTACGAGGCTGGCATCCCGCTCTCACCCCTTCACTGTCGAAACTCCTAAATGTAGCCGGCTCTTCTACTCTAATAGCTTCATGTCTCGCACCTCTCACCTGTGGAACTCTCTTCCCTTCTCCTGTTTCCCTGTGAGTTATAATCTCCAGCTATTCAAGTGTAATGTCAATCGACATCTCCAGTTGCCTTAATCTATCTACTACCCTCATCCTTTCTTCGATCACTCCTATCTGATCTTCCTATTTTCTGTAACCCCTTGCGTCCTAGTGGCTTCCCGCCTTGCTTGGGGTGAAATGCTTAAAAAAAAAAAAATTTCCTCCTCAAGCGAATTTTGGAGTAACTTTTAAAATTACTGGGTTTTAAAGACACAGCTAAAATCATAATTCACGTTTCCATGGTTACAGATAAATCCACTTCCACTAGACAAGGGGTGTCTGGGTGTTCATTATGTCTGTATTATTGTATCCGTTATTGGTAAGGGGGTAGGGATGTATTTTTCAATGAAATCTGACATCCGTTGAATGCATGTCGTCTGGATTTTTTTTTTAATTTATTGTTAACGGCAAAAATTCTTACAGCATTTTTTTCTATTTGTATATTTAAAGATTTTTGGGGGTGTTTAGGTTAGAATACGGATTATATATCTTACTGTTCTTTTTATTTATATACACACACACACACACACACGCATATATATATATATATATATATATATATATATATATATGAGCACTGAGACCAAAATTGAAAATCTGTTTCAAGCTGCTCAAAACCGAGTGGTAACAGTCTGTTTCATGCTTGATCGCAATCTTCAGGTCATGTGTGTACTGGCTCGACTATTTATATATGCTGAAGCAAAACCATATGCACGCAAAGCCACCGCTCAGTAAAATTAATAAAAATTTTGAAATGTTGTCCGGAGTAGTTATTGAAATAATAATTAGAACGGCAACTTACAAAATATAAGGGTTTATTTTAAACAAGAACAATACAAGTAGGTATTTACCAGTTCATCTGAAGCGGGAAGTAACCTCCACCTCCCTTGTCCAAAGCCATGGCTGCTTATCTTCCTACAGGAACAGTCCATTTAATAGTGGTGTATCAGTTCTTTGTATACTGGAAGTTATCAGTTCGTTCTTTATAAAAAAATAATAATAACAATAAATAATTATTGAGTAAATACAAAATACCCGAATCAATCAATAATAAATAATGTATTAAAAGTTTTAAAAAAAAAAATAAAACTCTATATAATAGTTACAAATATCTGCATTTTGATCGACAAATATTTCTACTCATTAGCGATGATGGCTGGCTGAATTTCTTTAATGACAAATAGCGATCTCTATGGGTTACTTAATGCCGAAATCTATTTGTAACCCAATTTTATGGCTTCAACTTCAAATATTATGAACGCAATTTTTTGTCTTCTACTACATATTTTGTAAATAATTTTATGTGTTCAGTTTAAACGTATGTTTTATAGATATAGTTATTTTCCAAGGCCGAAAGTATGGGGCATCTAGTGAGGATCGAACTCACTTTTCAGTTGTAACTGATCCACGCCGAGGTGCCCATGTTTTATAGATAAATAGTTTGTAAATAATCTATTGTAGCTGTTATATGCTTTGGCATAAACCTATTTCTTTAAAGTAGGATAATTATATCGACCATTTCAGTATTTTCAAATAGTTTTCTCGTGTTCTTTTAATCGCTTCATCACAAGCAAGACAATAATGAACAGGATTCAAGAAGACAGGAGATGACGATTGACGCTGCATTTAAATTTTTGAAGATTGCAGTTATCAGGAAAGCAAGATTTCCACAGGCGGGAAGTACGAGAAAAGAAACTGTTAGAGTAGAATTGGTGGTTGCATCGAGCTAGTTCCGCAGTAAAACGGTGAGACCTAATTGCCAAACTAGTAGCACGTTTAAATTCATGTAGTCGAGGCACCATAGAAAAAAAGGCCTATCAAAGTATTTGCCATGAAAATATTTGTAGAAAAGACAGAGGGAAGCCATGTCACGTCGGTAAGAAAGTGACTGAAGTCAAGATATTCGTTCAGGATCGATTACAGATCCTTCTTTTGATTTTGTCAATAATCTCAAGATGTACAGCAGGATTACCAGACCAGATATAGCAACAGTATTCAATATACGGGCAACTGGTTTACTTTATAAAATTGGATTTCTTTCATGGTCTACTTTTTTGACTCCTTTTATTTGCTTGAGCAGATCATTCTTCTCGTATGGGGAGTGAAATGAATCTCAGTGCAAAGAGTTGCATTGGAAGGCTGAGTCTGAACCCTAAGCTTGTCTGTTGCATTCCTTGTCACACAAATGCCATTGCTATAATAGTTGCCATTAAAATATTTGTAGAAAAGACAGATGGAAGCTGCATCATGTTAGTGGGAAAATGAGTGAAGTCAAGATGTCTGGTCAGGATCAATTACAGATCCTTCTTTCATTTTTTTCAAGAATCTCGAGATGTACAGAGACAGAGTGAAGCCAAGTCACGTAGGATTGATTACATTACAGATCCTTTTTTGAATTTTGTGAAGAATCCCAAGATGTACAGCAGGAGCATCAAGCCAGATATGGCAGCAGTATTCAATGCATGGACAAATGGTTGATTTATAAATACGCAAAATGAATTTTGATGAGAAAAAAAGAACAATGAAAAGAAATTAAAAGAAAGAAAGAAAGACAAAGAAATTCAATTAAGGAAAGGAAAAAGGAAAAGTTATTCAAAGAACGAAAGAAATAAATATATTATGCAGTGCAATGTATGCCTAAACAGCTACTGCCTGAATTCAAACCCATTGTGCTATTTTCGTTTAGTGCCTTTTCTGCCATGTCATGTCGGTGAGAAAGAGGCTGAGGTTGAGATGTCTGGTCAAGATCGATTACATTAGAAATCCTTTCTTTGGATTTTGTCAAGAATCTCAAGATGTACAGCAAGAGCATCAGAACAGATATGGCAACATTATTCAATGCTCAGACGAATGGTAAATTTATAAATGCACAATTTGGATTCTGATGAGAAAAAAAAAAGAATAGGGTTCAGGAAGACAGCAAATGACATTGCATTTAAATTTTTGAAGATTGCAATTATCAGCGAAGCAAGAAATTGGAAGGGAGTTCCACAGGTGGAAAGTGTGAGAAAATAAACTGTTAAAGCAGTTGCATCTACCTAGTTCAACAGCAAAACACTGGGATCTAGTTGTCAGTCTAGTAGTACGCTTAAATTCATGTAGTTCAGGCACTGGGGGGAAAAAAAGCTCATCAGAGCAGTTGACATGAAAATGTTTGTAGAAAAGACAGAGGGAAGCCAAGTCATGTCAGGATTAATTACATCCAGATCCTTCTTTGGATTTTGTCAAGAATCTTGAGATGTACAGCAGGAACAAAGAAAGTAAGGTGAAAAGTCAAGAAAGAAACCAAATAAAGAAACAAAGAAAAACCAGTAAAAAGATAAAAAAAATGAGAAGATATTGAAATGCGTATTGAAAGAAAGAAAAGAAGAATGAAAAGAAATTAAAAGAAAGAAAGAAAGACAAAGAAATTCATTTAAGGGAAGAAGAAAAAGTTCTTCAAAGAATGAAAAAAAGAAAAATATTATACAGTACAATGTGTGCTTAAACAGCTACAACCTGAATTCAAACCCGTTGTGCTAGTTTCGTTTAGTGCCTTTTTTTGCCATGTCATGTTGGTGAGAAAGTGACTGAGGTCCAGATGTCTGGTCAGGATCCATTACATTACAAATCCTCTTTTCTTTTTTTTTTTTTTTTTGTCAAGAATCTCAAGATGTACAGCAGGAGCAACAGACCAGATATAGCATCAGTATTCAATGTATGACGAAAAGATCTTCTGGTACGACACAACGAACCAACTTTCTTTGCAGTGGACGAAGTAATTGATTTGATATTGTCACCCCACCTCATGTTAGGAGAAACGGTGCAGTCGAAAAGTCGTAATGTATTGAGTTTAACATCAGCCATGATGATGACAGACAGAAAAGGTACTCTAGAGTGATTAAATTAAAGAAGTTTGAGTTTGAAGGCGTTAAAATTTACAAGCCATTTCTTGCCCGAGTTAACCATTAATTTTCAAGATCAGTTGCCAGGTTTACCTTTTCAGAACCGTCGGACTTTCTACTAAGACAAGAGAAAATGGTTGTGAATTCTGCATAAATGCCTAGTTTGGGAACTGATGACATCGGGGATATCATTGATCCAGATCAGAAACAGCTTAGTTACAAAGGTATAGTCCTGGGGTCTCCAGCTTTTGTATGAAAAGATCTTGAAGCGAGCCCACTCAGCACGAACTTCATTACACGATTTGATGGAAACGATTAGATATGCCAAATATCCGTTCCATGAAAGCGTAGCTCTGGAGCTTGCATAGAAGGCCAGCATGCCAAACACTGTCGAACGCCTTCAAAATATCTGGAGTCACTAGATCGAGCTTCACCATTCTTATCTAGAGCTTGATAGACAAATTCAGTGATGACCGTTAACACGTCAACGGTAGACCTGACGAAACGGAAGCCATATTGGTTTTCAGAAAGGAGGTCGTGCGAAGTAAGATACTTAACCAATTAGAGATTGATTAGGACATCGAGTACTTTGCTGAAAAGAGGTAAGAGACTAATAAGGCGATAGTTTGAAGGTTCAGAGGGTTTCCCAGTCTTCTTAAAAGAAGGAACTACGCAGGAGGAATTCCAAAAAGCTAGATAGCTAGAAGTAGCGAGGTAATTGTTGTAAAGTTTGGAGAGAACAGGAGCCAGCTCAGAAGTACATTTCATTAAGACGATGACATGGCTCCCGTCACATTCGTTTCATTGGTGGGGATCTAATTTAGAAATTATGTGTCTATCCAGTGACGGGGTTATGCGCATCTCATTCGTTAGAGCCTCCGTTCGAGGAGGGAAATGTGGCAAAGGTACTTCAGACATGTCGAGAGTGGAGTTGGAAGCGAACTTCCGACCAAAGCTCTCTATCTTATCTGCAGAAGATATCAGTTCTTCAAGTGGATTGAAGGACCGAGGATTTGCTATTCTTCAGCATACTCTTGCAGAGCCGCCAGTAATCCCCATAACCAAACTCGTGAGACGGTCTCATTCTATCAGCAAACAGTAATTTTGCATCTTTGTGGAAACCCTTAAAATCATTAGGAGTAATGAAACGCCTTTTACAATAAGAAGTGTCGCTCTGGTATATATGAAAGAAGTGATTCCTGGGAGTTATAATGGCTGAGCAGGCAGGTGAGAATCAAAGAGCTGATCCTGGTTTCACTTGGTATTTCCGGGCTGGAATGAAAGCTTAGATATCGGCTTTCACCCAGTAAGAGAACCCTGTGGCACATTTATGAACAGGATGATGAAAAACATCATTCCAATGGACAGGAAATCATGGAACGAGTCCCAATCAACGCGTTGATAACAGAAAGATATTATGTTGGTTCGTTACTGATGGGAGAGCGAAAAGAGATATTTACAGATACTACTGCATGATCAAAGTTGCCAAAAGAGCAGAGTTGCAGAGTACGACATGAATCAGGAGTAGAGATAAGGAAGAGATCAAGTAGAGAAGCGTGTCCGTCGGGATTAGTGGGGAAACACGTGGGGAAATCTACCACTAGAGTGAGAGGATGCGTGATAGAGAGATTCAAGGTCTGAATGCCCGCGAGATCATTGTTATTAGAGTGATTAAGCCACCTAAGATGAAGTCGCCGAACACAAAGATATTTGCAAACAAGTGTAGAGAGAAGGTCTTATGTTCACTGTCAGGAATTATATCTAGCATGCAATAGTCATGTGAGGAAATGAAACGATAGAGGAAGAAGCTGGCTTAGTTTTGCAGAGTTGGTTTCTTTGAAGTATTCATGTCTTACCGGGACTAAGTGGTTACATTTAGTTAAAATGTATTTTACCGTGAGTACGGCTTGACATGATCTACATGTCGGTTGATCTTTAGTCTTCAGCAGATAAGAATGGGTGAGGTATATTTTGCAAAGTTACCTCACCTTTTCTGGACATCTGCCTCCATTCGCCCTGGACCAGATTGATTGTGAGAAACTTGTTATTTACGTTGTCAGTTCAGCGTTTTTGTTTGTGTTGTGGTAGGATCCACCTAATTTGCATAGTGGAGTACCTAAGGCACCACCTATAGTACACAAACCATGGCCCAAGACGGATCATCCGTGGACAAGATTACACATTGATTTCGCTGGTCCAGTAGAAGATTATTACTACTTAATAGTGGTAGATAGTTTTACAAAACGGCCGGAAGTACTACGTCTTGCATGAACTATTTGCACGGTTCGATGTGCCAGAGTGTATGGTGAGTGACAATGGTACACAATTCACTTCTGAAGAATTTAAGGAATTTTGTGAGTTATATCAAATTAACCACATAACGACGCCGCCGTATCATCCGAGGTCCAATGGACTCGCAGAAAGATTTGTCGATACTTTAAAGCGCGCTCTGAAGAAAGCCTCAGGAGTTCCAACGGAAAAGGCGCTTCAGCAATTCTTACAAATATACAGAATCACGCAAAACCAGAGAACACATTCAAACATGGCACCAGCTGAACTAATGTTCGCTAGGAAAGTTAAGTCAGTGTTTGACAAACTTTTGCCAGGAAATAATAGAGTAAAGAATACTATGTATACAGCGAGAAAAAGATACACCTCCGGAGAGAAGGTGTTTTTCAAGTGCTACAAAAACAACGTTGAGTTCTGGGAGCGAGGCATAGTGGACAAGAGAATCGGTGACATGATTTACATAATTAAAGGGCCGAAGAATACTCATAAAA
Source organism: Acanthosepion pharaonis (assembly GCA_903632075.3). NCBI lineage: Eukaryota > Metazoa > Mollusca > Cephalopoda > Sepiida > Sepiidae > Acanthosepion > Acanthosepion pharaonis. Next base: position 668,702 of record CAHIKZ030000375.1, on the reverse strand, counting down.
GGCACCAGAATCAACTTAAAAATGTTACGTTATAGAGCATGAAGAGAGTATACCGGATGAGGGAGGAAGATCCCATTGAGGTAATGTATGATATGTTTCAAGTAGAACCTCCGCAGAATACTCCTGAACCGAGAAGATCCGGTAGGAAACGAAAGTTCACGGACCCATTGGACCTGAATCCAAAACGGAAAAAATATTAAAATTAAGCGGATGGACATATGCATATGAAGTATGCAAATGGATCTACAAAGAAATAGCCATAATCATCAACCCATATAGGAAGACAGTTTGAAATCCAAAAGGGATTCCAAGGCTTGGGAGGGGGGTGTTGTGGTAGGATCCACCTAATTTGCATAGTGGAGTACCGACCATATAAATATGGTTGGTACCGGGAAGAGAGGGAGGAATCAAGAGATTCAACCAGACTCTGCCCGACTGCGACTCAGTCAACACATTCTCCAGGAACGGTCTTCCCAAGAATATACAAAAGACTATATGTAAATATTGTGTACACTTTCTTGTTTCAATACATTTTGTTCTAAATACATTTTGTGTTGCATTATTATTCCATGCATTAGTCAAGTTTCAACAGTTTTTTTTTGGTGTGTGGGGGGGGTCCTTTTCTGTTAAATAAAACCATTCATTGCATTTTCTCAGGTCCGTATAAGAGATCCTAAAACTATTATCAAGGGTTTCATTTCGGGAAGACTTTGCGGCTAAATCTGATTGGTCATTTCCTCTAATTTCTATGTGGCTTGGGATCCAGTATAGCGCGATTTTTTAACTGTTGGATAATGAAACCAGCCTGCATAGCAATTTCACCAGCAATGGGTTGTCAAGATACTTTTTGCTGTTATAACTGGTCTCGTGCTTCTGCTACATATTTAGAGATCCTTCATAAAACCCAATGAAGATTCTGCAACGTTATTGGTCCTGACATGGCATCTCGGCTTCATTTAATTTCTCACTCCCTTAATATAGCTCCCCTGTTCCCTGGCACCTAGACTTATTCTATGAAGTTAAACGTTGTTCTAAATTGGCGACAAGATCTCATCATTTTGTAGTTTAAATTGCTAGATGCAACCGTAAATTCTATGCAAACAGTTTCTCTTATCACAAATTTTCCTTGTGGAACTCTTTCTGACTTTTCTTCCCTGCCAAATTTATATATATATATATATATATATATATATATATATATATATATATATATATATATATCAAAGGCATCAAGAGGCATAACATATATATATATATTTTTATATATATATATATTATGTCTCTTGATCCCTTGTGGAACATAGGGCTGCCACAACGCCTCTCCAACGAACGCGGCTCCGGGCGATTCTCTTAGGCTCGGCCTATGTCGTACCGGTTGCCTTTACCTCTGCGTCAACACATCTGCGCCAAGTCTGTTTTGGTCGACCCATTTTTTGATTCACTTATGGATTCCAGTCAAGGGCCTGCCTGGTGACACTAGAAGCAGGCTTGCGTAGTGTGTGGCCGATTCATCCGCATTTCCGTTTCTTGATGTCAATCTCGCTTGGGACTTGTCTGGTCCTGCCCTACAGTTGATCGTTGATGACACTTCCGGCCACCTCATATTATCTTCAAAAATTTTAATTCTATGTCAATTGTTATCTATATTCTTAATTTATGTTCTTACATTGTTTTCGCTTTCTAATAATGTTTTTTCTTAGATTTTTTCGCATTCACTATCTGCGTGTTAGTGACTTCATCGTCTTACTTCAGGTGAAAAGATAAAAAGCAAAACAATATAAAAGGAAACACTGAAGTCAAAACCAGGTGGCTATAATCTGTAAATGGGGCATTTTTGGAGAGTAGAGAGAACAAAATCAGGTATTTCGGGTTTATTCTATTCCTCCTAACGGTTATTGGGTAGGCAGCAACATTTATATTTCAAATATAATCTAACGGATTTCTTCAAAAGTCCCAAAACAAGAATGCACTCGCTTATATTTCAAGTGGTATTAGAAAAAATCAAAATCAATTATTCCAGACACTCATAAGTGTATAACAAGAACATAAAAAAGAAACATCTGCAAAGAGAAATTTCAGTTTTAAATGCAGAGATTTGTGTCATAGACTTGGCATTCGACTTCATCTCTAGAAACAAAATGAAATATGTAATAATCTCTAATTCCTGGAGGCTAGCATCAGCCATGCTGATGGAAGGCGGAAAAGATATTCTCAGAAGTGTAATAGAGAGCAGTTTCGTTTTTGGAGTCGTTAAAATTAACATGATATTCCATGCCCCAGTTAACAACAAAAAGTAAGCCATGTTTGAGATCAGCTGCTGATTTGACATGATAAAATCAATAAGTCTTAATATTAAGAGAGTAGTACATAGATATGTCATCAGCATACATACCCATTTAAGAACTGCTGTGATCAAGAAATTCGTTCATAGAAATCAATAACAACGTATATCCAATGATAGATCCCTGGGAACGCCGACATAAAAGCAAAAAGATCTAGAAGAGTGGTCGTTCCAAACAACTTTTATTTCGTTGAATCAGTTCGAAATTTCGTTCGGAAATAAGATAACCTTTCAAATTTTGAAGAAGACCAGTATACCAAACCTTGTGAAATGCCTTCGAGATATTCAAAGTAATAGTCAGAGATTCACCATTGTTATCTAAAGTTTGATAGACTATTTCATCAATAATCTTTAATACACCTAGAGAAACGAAAACCACTTTGCTAGCCTGAAAGAAATCTCTGCGAGTTAAGATGCTTCAGCAATTAAGAGTTGATTCGAGTTTCTAGTACATTGCCAAAAAAGAGGTAGAAGGATAATAGGATCAGTCAGTTCGCTTAAGGTCTTAAATATTGGAACTACAGAAGAAGATTTCCGACAAACAGGGAAGTAAGAAGCAGTGAAGCACTTATTGTACTGTTTAGAGAGGACATGAACCATTTCCGGTGCATATTTCTGAAGGACTATTGCAGAGATACCATCAAGTCCACATGTTTTGTGTGGGTCTTTATAGATGATAGCAAAAACCATGGATGGAGTTATATGCATATCACTCAATAAGGATTTAATTTAAAGTGTAAAGATAAAGAAAATCCAGTTGAATGAAAAGTAGAATATACAGAGTAATTACGGGCAAGACATTGTGCTTTATCACCTCAAATTGAGCGAAAAAAGGAGGGACATAAAACTTACACTTATTTAACACATTATTACAGAGCCATCGGTAGTCACATAAAGCAAACCTGTTAGAGGCTATACGATGCCTCATTCTTTCAGCAAACAAAAACTTAAACCCTTAGAAATCGGCGTCTGTTGTAACCGGAACTATCACGCTCGAACATCCGGAAGATGTCATTCCTGTGGGCTATAGCGACTGAGCATGTCAGGGTGAACCAAGAAGATTGTTTCACCTAGTATTTCTCAGAAGGAACAAAAGCATCGATACAAAAAAAAAACTCTGACACAATTCCCATTAGGAAGGTTAAGAATATCGATCCAAGGGGCGTCTCGAAGGAAGTCAACAAAATGAATCCCAATCGGTACGCTGGTAACAGAGAGAAGTCCTATGAAAAAAAGGAGGTTCCTTTCTAATAGGCGACTCAAAAGATATAACAAAAGATACTACTGCGTGATCCGAATTACCAAGAAGACAGAATTTTGATGCTCGACAAGAGCTAGAAGAGGAGGCAAGGAAAATAATCAACTAAAGAAGAATGTTGATCAGAATTATTATGGAAACGAGTAAAGAAATATCTTATTTGACCGAGAGAGAGAACAGTGGAAAAATTGAAAGTCTGAATACCGGCAACATCAGTAGCATTAGAATTATTAAGCTATTTGATGTGATGAGCATTAAAATCGACAAACACAAAAATGTTTGTCAATAGATGTAGAGAGAGAGTTATTTCTACATTGTCAGAAATTTTATCTAATATATTACGACCTTGAGAAGGAGAGCCATAAATGGAGAAGGAATAGCTAACAGAGTGAATTAATGAAAATATCGAAAGTACTGTGATAGAATCATCAGTTGACTCAAGAGACAATTCCCTTGCAATTGGGAGATTTTCCCGGATATGAATACCAAGGCCATGCATATGCATGCTGGTATCTTTTCGACAGAGTAAGATAGCCTGCAACAGTGTATTCATTTGTAACAATAGAAGAATTTAAATTAGTTTCGCAAAGTATGAAGATATCTGGAGAACGTTTCAAGAGAAACGTTTCTACACTACAGAAATTGGAACGTGTTCCACGAATATTAGAGAAAGAATGGTTGGGGTGTGATTTACTCATATTTCTTTACCAGTGATGTGTAGATTTTGTTTTAAGAAGAAATACGGGCTATAGAAACTAGCTAAGACCAAAACATAATGTCGCTTGAGGGTTGTCCACTGAAAATACATACATGCACAACAACGCAACGCATGCGCGGCATGTCACTAAAAATACCTCGATATTAGGCAACTGTCGATCAGAGCAGCCTCTATAAGATCTACCAAAGAATTCGAACTCATTACTACCAGTCGTATGCAGCAACCAGAAAACTGCCAACTCGGTACCCTCATAAGAAAAAGTCGCTGATGAATCAGATCATCAAAAATTTAATGGCCATGGAAAAGAAAAGGAACCGGAAAACTGGATCCTAAACACGGAAAACGGGATAAAGCTCTACTTCTGTTCAATAAAATTAGAAGTAGTGCTGGTCGGACGATACGCGAGCCTATCTACTCCTATTAGCCTGGTCACAGCACAGGAGGCCGGTCGCATTTATCAAGACATCACCTCTAGGGAGGTTGCCGAATAAAGCCCTAAACCTTTTCTAGGCCAAGGGAAAATTACTAGATTATTAAACCTTATCCCTGAAGGTGGAATTAAACGAATATTAACATCAAATTAAGTCACTTAATAAAGCTTAAATTAATCAAAATTTAAGTTTAAATGTACATTTATGTACACGTTTACATTTATATTTTACGTGGAAACAAAAACTTCGTCGTCAAATAGGCCCCTGATTTTTACTATTTTCATAATTTCTGTTTAAATGTAGAATAACGGAAGTCAATAAATATATATATTTATATATATATTCAATTTAAACGTTTCATTTTATTCGAGTAGACCAAAGTTTATTTATTAACCCCTTCTCTAAAGTTATTAAGCAAATCGTATATACTTCAATTCAAATTTGGCTTGAAAAGTAATTCTTAAATTTTAAGCAATTTAGATGTCAAAATTTTAGGTCGTATCTATATGTTATATTGAAGTTATTTGAGGTATTCTAAAAATCTACCATCTGAAGTTATTAGGCAAAACCAAATAATCACATTTTACCTCAATAAAAAGGTAATAAAATCATCAACAATTCATCAACACCTATAATAGAACAAATAACAAACACATATAAGTATTTGAGTCCTTTACATTTTAATACAATGACCCTTCTTCTCAATATTAACCAGTAATCTATTATCCATTGATTTTGTTAATTCTTTTTTTATTCAGCAGGTTCAGTTTTTGACAAGATAGTATCAATTGTTTTCTATAGGTCTGCTTTGCTAACTTCATATAATTTCATCTTCACAACTGACCATAGATTTTCGATCGGATTCAGATCAGGACTTGATGGTAGCTATTCAATTATCTTCTCTCCACTAAATCTTTTATGCTCAAAAAATTCACCGGTTTAGATACATGCGAAGGAGCATTGTCGTGCATAAATACACACTTCTCTTTGAAAATGCGAGACTGGGACTTGTACCATGCAAAGAAATTCTTGTTCGTAAAATCGCAATAGAATTCTTCAGTTTAACTCCATCGATTTTGAATTGTCCAATAATGGTTTGATCGACAATTCGAACCCATATCATAACACTGCCGCCTCCTTGTTGCCTTCTTTTAGACACAGACACTTCTGAATTGGATAAAGTTCGTTCTTTGGCCCAACCATTATGTCCATCAAATGTCACTCGAGATTTATCCGTGAAACTTATTTTAGAAAAGTCAATTTTGATGTAATTTGCTTTAGTGAGAGGTGTTTGCCTAGGAGATTTTATATATATATGTCCCAATTCACAAAGTATTCTACACCTTCTGTACTTCTTGACTCCCATTCTTCCAATCTTTTCAAAGATCTGAGCGCTGATCAAAAGTGGTTTTTCGCTATAACACACTTTAATTTACGTTCATCTCAAGGAACCA